>CAUYSK010081364.1:0-59843 GCA_963575035.1 Avahi laniger
AATACCAGTGCAAACACTTATATGGCTTTATAAGCTGATAATTCACCTTAACTATCATTTCATTAACTTGGCTCTGGGGTCATAGTGATATGATGGTTGCATTTTTTGAATATTTTATAAGTAATCTGATATTGAAGAGGAGTTGTCACAGTTTACATAATAGATCATATGATGGAATGTTTCCCTGGTGTTTTTTGCATGTAGATCAATAGGAACAATAGTAAGTCATTCACTATAAGCCATAATAATAATAATAACCCTGAGATTATTAATGTCATATATTTTCTCATATATTAATAGTTATCATTTAAAAATTATAATTTCCTTGATTAATCAGGACTCTTAGAACTGATATCAATCAATTAAAGTCAATGGTGAAATTCTTTTCACTTTCCTTAAGTGTATCTTTAAAACATTTTGGCCTACATAATTTTATTTTAAAGAAGAAACTAAAGTTTGATCAGTGCTTCTTTAGTTCTTTACTCTATCTTGTCAATGGCATTTTCTCTTCTTTTAGGCTTTGTCTTCAGTGTATATCTCTTAGGTAATACAGACCATATTTCATGATATCAAGTTAGTGTTTGATCACTGAGTTTAATGTGTGAATTCTTAATAATTATATAGGATCATACTCAGTAATAAGCGAGGGGGACGAATAAAGTTCAATTCTTTAAATATTGGAGAAGTAGGGATTTTAAAGTCTGGCACTTTGAATAATTAATAATGTGGTTGATAGAACTTCTCAAAGTCACTGTGATTTTCACACACACAAAAAGGACATTCTCAAAGGAGGAATAAGTTCTCTTTGCAGGATCTAACAGATTATATTTACACAGCATGATGATTTTTAGCAGGGGCAGATCCAGGTTTTGTGCATCTATGATGTGAGTGAGGACTTTTTAACTTTTTAAGGAAAAGAATATAAACTTATGAAGATAAAATTATTAGGAATACAATGTTCACCTTGGATGGGGCTATTTAATTGATGGATCCTGAAACTTAATCTTTATTAACTTTGCATAAAATCTGCCTCTGCTCTAGAGATATACTGGGTGACTTTTTTATTACTATTAAACATTTTTTAATAAAATTAAGTGGATTTTGATGAAAACTTCTACTGTTTGGATCTAATTTTGCATTGTAAAATAACCACTTTTTTAATTCTAAGAACTCTCTAATATAGTGGCTTCATAGTTTATTTCTGTTTTAAATGTGATAATCTTTTAATGACAACAGAAGATACCAAAAGTTATCCTTTTAAAATTTGTCAGCAGTATTTATTTGGTGCCTACTGTGTGAGAAGCAGTGAAATAATGGCATTAAACATCTCTTGGGGTCTTTCTTCTCAATAATTTTATGCTAAGAACAACATAACTCCTGACTCATAAGGGCACTTTGAAAAGGGTAAATGAAGTGGTAGCACAAGGTTTACTTTAACAACTAAAAAAATGTGTCATATGTATTAATGTCAACAACTGGAATTTTACCTCATTAGGCAATTTCTGGATCTAAGGCTCTGATTATTATTCTAAGCAGAAAAAATATGCTAATTATTCACTCTGAATGTAGAAGGAAAAAAGGTGTAAAATCTCCCGTTAGCCGTGTGACCAGGTACTAATTGCATGTCATGTGTCAAAATAATGCAGCTCACTGTGCCTAAAGCAATTAGGCACACAGAACTCCATTAATGAAGCACTGTCTGTCACCAAAAGTGTTTTCTGTGCTATAGTTGAAGATTAAAATATTAACTTCTCAAATATTTATGATAGTTACTGACAGCATTTCAAAATGTTGCTTTTAACAAAAGCTTTCTATTAAGAATTAGTTTTTAATTTGGATTTCATATTCAAAGAATGTATTAACATATGGGAGTAAGATGGAATTTCTTACTAAGTATTGGAAGAGAGTTTATTAAAAAAGATAGATTACTTTTAGAAAACTTTACCATGCCTTTGGCCCCTAATTTTTTCCTCAGAAAGGGGCTTTCTGAGGGTATTACCAAAACATCTCTTTTCCTCATTTAAATATTCACCCTGACAATGATGTGCAATATAAGTAGGTTTTACTTATATTTGTTCTCCATTTTATTCAAATTAATCAGTTCTAAACTCATTATAATAAGTCAGTTCCTACTGGTCAAATATATTGTAATCTACATATTGTTTAGTGATTTGAGAAATATCTAGAAGGAATGACAGTAACCTTAAAGATCATCAATTCTAAATCAACCAATAATATTAACACTGCTACTTCTATGCTAAATCTATTTGTTGAGTGATTGCCATGTACCAGGTCCTATGTATAACATACAGTATTTTATTGGATTCTGGCTTTGAACTCCATTTTTGTTCCTTTACTCTTTGTAACCATCTGAGTCTGAACTAATTACCATGATGAATAACTGACTTTGCCTTGATCTGTGCCTCAATTTTTAGTCCAAAAGTTTTTGGCCCCAAAACAACCGCCTTCTTTAATTTTTGTGTTTTAACATTATTTCTTTCAGTACATTCGACTTCTTTACCAGTTTTTATGAATGAAAAATAATGTGTTCTCTTTGGTTCAGGATTCCTTGGTTCCAGTTTATCTAAGATCAGTTATTTTCTGAAATCTGCTTAGATTCTTCCCAAGATGGTATAATTCTACTCATTAATTCAGGGGGAAAAACCACTAATAGCTGTTATTAAACTAGCAATATTACATTAAGATGACATTCACTGATTTTTGAAACTTTATTTTGCCATTTTTGAAATATCTTCTGGATTTAGCAAAAATCTTTTGTTTTTTAAACATATCTTAGAAAATTTAGTGCCAAACACCCTATCCTGGATTATTACTTCAAACTTTTTGATCTAGCTCAATAAATGCTGTTAGTAAGCACAGAATGTCTGATTTCCTTAAGTTTGACAGTTGGTATCTCTGACATTTTACTTTGACATTTCTTGTTTTATTTTTTATTGTGAAGGTACATCCTCCTTTCAAACACATGCTTTGGCTTTTGATTATCTTTCAATTTTTTTCTTTTAGAGCAGTTTTGATGAAACTATGGATAAGTCTAAAATTTGTGTTATTTTTGAATATGAGTTCTGTCATGGAAACAATGCAGTTCAGACAGCTCGAAATATCAACGAAGTGTTTGGGAAGGATGTGGAAGTGAATGCATAGCACATCGATGGTTTGAGAAGTTCCATTCTGGTGATTTTAATCTTGAAAATGAGCCATGTGGATGACCTGAGACCAAGGTGGGTAATGATGAGCTGAAAGCTGTAGTGGAAGCGAATCCATCTCAACCTATGCAGGAACTGGCAGCAAGTTTTGACATTACTATTCCGACAATATTGAAACATTTGAAACAAACGGACAAGGTAATGAAGCTGGATAGATTGGTACTGCATGAATTAAATGTGTATCAGAAGAGAAATTGTCTTGAAGCTTGCCTTTCTTTACTGTCATGACATAAAGGGAAACCATTTCTACACTGTATTGTTACGTGTGATGAAAAATGGATTCTTTTTTTTTTTTTTAAATGGATTCGTTTTGACCATCACAAGTGTTAGTCACAATGGTTGGATAATGATGAAGTCCAAAACACAGTCCAAAACCAAATATTCACCAAAGATGCTAATGGTGTCTGTTTGGTGGTCCAGCGCTGGTATGATTCACTACAGCTGATCAGTCCATTACAGTGGATGTCTACTGCAACCAATTGGATGAAGTGATGAGGATGCTTGTGATTAAGCAGCTGAGATTGGTCAAGTAGACACAGGCCAGTCCTCTTGCAAGACCACGTGTTGCAAAAACAATGCTGCTCAAACTATGAAGCTGGACTTAGAAATTCTCTGTCATCCACCATATTCACCAGACCTTGCACCAACTGACTACCACTTCTTCCAGCGTTTGGACCACTTCTTGAAAGGAAAAATATTCAATTCTGAACAATCTGTGGAAAAGATGTTTCATGATTTCATCATCACTTGCTCTCTAGGCTTCTTTACTGGTGGCATAAGCAAGCTACCGTGAGATGGCAAAACTGTGTTGATAGTTTAGGGACATATTTTGATTACTTGTACTGTTTGTTTGAGATATAATAAACTAACTTTTGATTCAAAATCAGACATTTCATATTTAATGACCTAATATAATTCAATACAAAATTAAATTATAAATCTCCACTCAGGTAGCAGTAAATGCCACTTTTTTGTTTTCACATTCAAATCTTAAAGACCACTTGAAGTTTTTGTGCCGGGTTATATTTTTTCTCCCCTCTGGTCACTCCTGTTTATATGGAAGGACAGCCTTGCTCTCTATTAATAGAAACATTCATTAGTCTTGCAAACTGGTAGTAACATGTTTTGTAGCCACATTAGTAATTTTTCTGACTGGTAGGAAAACTCACTCCAGTTTTTAGCTGACTGAGTGCTTACTCATTAATACTCTGAACATGATGACCTCCAGATTTTTCACTTTGGGGTAGTATATGGAGAGTATTATTATAACAAGAGTTTATTTTTTTGGGGACTCAAATACAGTTTATGAAGCAACAGGCAGAGGTTTAGTATTTATAGTCAGGATACAGTTGATCCATATCTACACTGAAATTTGAAAGACAATTATTTCAAACCTTTAGCATATGGATATTGGATATTGGATATTTGGGTGGGGGGAGAAATTCAATAGGCTTTCACATTCTGTGGAGCGTTACATAGAAATTAAATTCTAAAACAATAACTTGCTCAGTTTGTCTTTCAAATCAAGCACTTTGGTCATATCTGAAGCTTTATTTTTTTATGGAAGGGTGAAATAAGATGAATATGTTGGAGGGATTTGACTCCTTCAGTGGATTTTAATCATTCTCCTTTTGTCCAGATTGTTGGTGATCTTTAAGTGAAAAACATTGACTTCTTTTTATTTTTCTATCAGGTAACTTTACAAGCATATTAATTTTATAAGTTCTATTTCATGAAGTTAGTTTAGTTGAATCTAGTAGAATGCATGTTCCATAAATACAAAGACTTTTTTCTGTCTTATTTAATTCTGGTACTTGGTAAAGTTTATTCCTGGTACGTAGTGGTTTCTGGCACTAATAGGTGTTCAGTAAGTATTTGCTAAATGAATGGATGAATGTTTATATTCATTTATTATTTTATCCATTTTAACTTGTATTATATTGTATGTTTTTACAGATACAAAAGATTTATATGTTATGCAACTATTATTAATAAAGCATAAGGGTGCAATGAACATTCATGAACTGAACACTCAGCTTTGGAGACAGGACATTACCAATAATTGGCGTCTACTTGTATCTTTCTCCCCTGTCTTAGAACTGTGACTCTTTCCTAAGAGAGGCCACTATCCTAAATTTTGTGTTTGTTATTCCATCACTTTTTTAAAAATATGGGGCTCTGTCATAAATATGGGTTGCTTAAGAATATATTGTTTTGTTTAGTTTTGCTATTTTGGGGGTTCTATAAAAGTAGTATTATACAATATGTTATCTTCTTGTACTTGCTTATTAAAATTATTTCAATATATATGGGGCTACAAGTAAGGTTTTGTTACATGGATATATTTTGTAGCATTGAGGTCCAGGCTTTCAGTGTACCTATCACCTGAATTATGTACATTGTACCCAATAGGTTTTTTTCATCCTTCAACTCCCTTCTGCCTTCCCACCACTGGAATCTTCGATATCTATTATTCTACTCTGTATGACCATACATATCCACAGTTTAGCTCCCACTTATGAGTAAGAACATGCAGTATTTGATCTTCCATTCCTGAGTTACTTCATTTAGGATAATCGCCTCAAGTTTCAGCCAGTTGATGAAAAAATATTATTTCATTCTTTTGTATGGTTGAGGAGTATTCCATGGTGTGTGTGTGATATATATATATATATATATATATGTGATATATATATATGCATATATGTACATATATGCATTTATTTAGAACAGTTTCAGTAGGATTGGTACCAGTTCTTCTTTGTATGACTGATAGAATTTGTCTGCGGATCCATCTGGTCCTGTGTTGGTTTTTTTGGGGGGAGGGAGGGTTTATTACTGATTCATTTGCACTACTCATTATTGGTTGGTTCAGGAATTCTATTTCTTCCTGACTCAAGCTTGGGAGGTTGTATGTTTCCAGGAATTTATCCATTTCCTGTAGATTTTCTAGTTCATGGGTATAAAGATGTTCATAGTAGTCTCTGGTGATCTTTTGTATTTCTGTGGTATCTGTTGTAATGCCTCTTTTTTCATTTCTGATTGAGCTTATTTGAATTCTCGCTCTTCTTTTCTTGGTTAATCTAGCTAAGGGCCTGCCAATTTTGTTTATCTCCTCAAAGAACCAACTTTTCATTTCATTGATCCTTTGCAATTTTTTTGGTTTCAATTTCATTTGGAGTTGCTCTGATCTTTGTAATTTTTTTTTTCTGTTAGTTTTAGGTTTGGTTTGTTCTTATTTTTCTAGTTCCTTGAGGTATGATGTTAGGTTTTTAATTTTTAATCTTTCTGCCTTTTCGATGTAGGCATTTAGTGCTATAAAATTCTCTCTTAGCAGTGATTTTACTGTATCCCAGATGTTTTGAAAAGTTGTGTTACTATTATCATTAATTTTGAAAAGTTTTTTAATTTCCATCTTGATTTCATTGTTGACCCAAAGATCACTCAGAAACAGGTTATTTAATTTCCGTGTGTTTGTATAGTTTTGAGAGTTCCTCTTGGAATTAATTTCTAGTTTTCTTTTGCTGTGTTCTGAAAAGATATTTGATATGATTTTGATATTTTTAATTTGAGACTTATTTTGTGGCCTAACATATGGTTTATCTTGGAAAATGTTCCATGTGATGATGAGAAGATTGTATATTCTACAGTTTTGGGGTGAAATATTCTATAAATGATTGTTAAGACCATTTGTTCTAGAGTCGCATTTAAGTCCGGTGTATCTTTGTTGATTTTCTGCCTCAATGATTTGTCTAGTGCTGTTAGTGGAGTGTTGAAATCTCCCACTATTATTATATTGTTGCCTATCTCTTTTTTTAGGTCTATCGGAATTTGTTTTATGAATCTGGATGCTTCAGTGTTGAGTGCATATATACTGAGGATTGTTATGTTTTCTTGTTGAATTCCTCCCTTTCCCATTATATAATGACCTTCTTTGCCTCCTTTTTTGTTGCTACTGCAGATCAGTCTAGTGGTGACTAATTTCCTCAGCATTTGATTGTCTGGGAAAGACTTTATTTCTCCCTCATTTGTGAAGCTTAGTTTAACAGGATACAAAATTCATGACCATTTGTTCTAGAGTCTCATTTAAGTCCAGGGTGTCTTTGTCAATTTTCTGCCTCAATAATTTGTCTTTCCTTTGAGAATATTGAAAATAGGACCCTAATCTCTCTTTCTGCTGCAAAGTCTTCTGTTAGTCTGATGGACTTTCCTTTGCAGATAATTGCTGCTTTTAAATTTTTGTTTTCTTCATGTTGATTGTAGATAGTCTGATGAATATATCCCTTGGTGTAGACTGTCTTGAAATTTATCACCCTGGTGTTTGCTGAGCTTCTTCTAGCTGGATATCTAAGTCTCTTGGAAAGACCAAGGAAGTTTCCTCAATTATTCCCTCAGAGGTTTTCTACACCTTTTACTTTTTCTCCTCCTCCCTCAGGAATATCTATGACTTACAGGTTTTGATGTTTTACATAATCCCGTATTTCTTGAAGACTTTGGTGGTTTTTTTGTTTGATTGTTGTAATTCTTTTTTCTTTATTTTTGTCTTACTGGGTTAATTCAAAAGACCTGTCTTCAAGCTCTGAAACTCTTTCTTTGGCTTAGTCTATTTTATTGCTTGGGTTTTCAGTTGTGTTTTTTAATTCCATCAATGTGTCTTTCATTTCCAGAAGTTCCGTTGTTTTTTTTAAAAATATATCTCTCTTTCATAAATGTTTTTTATTCATGTCTTGATTTTTTTTTTTGGTTTCTTTGTTTTGGTTTTCAACTTTCTCTTGGATCTCATTGAGCTTCCTTACAATCTCTGTTCTGAATTCTTTATCTCTCAGTTGGTAATTTTCCTTTTGGTTGGGTTCCATTGCTAGAAAGCTAGTGTGATCCTTTGGGAGTGTCAAATCAGTCTGTTTTTTCATACTGTCAGAGTTCTTATGCTGATTCTCACTTATCTGGAGGAGCTGTCATTTCTTAATTTTGAATTTACTTTCAGTTAGATAAGACTTGATTTATTTATTTATTTAGTTATTTTATCTTATTTTATTTTTTCCTCTGAGGATATGCCTGTAATATATGTTGTATTTGTTTATTTAAGTTCAATTTGGGGTACTTACAGGGGGCCAAGGCTTTGTCTGTGTTCCCTGGTTATAGATAGTCTTTGTGTGCTTGCTGGCTTTCTCGGATGCTGCATGTTGTATAAATGTCCTGGGCTGCAGTTCAACCACCAGGCCAGTAGGTGGTGCTCATGTGGAGCCCACTACAGCAAGAGCCTGTGGGTTTGTGGTTGATCTTAGTTTGCTCAAAAAGGTGGCGTGGTCTGCGGAGTGCCTGATGTTCTGCGTTCCCTTCTCAGCCCTGGAGAGGTGCACAAAGTTGGACAGAGCTGGACCACCAAGATCACCCTCGTACACCCCAATGATGAGTGGAGGTTTCAGCCTTAACACAATGGGGAGGGGAACTTGTGTTGAACTGCACTGTGGTTTCCATCAGAGATGGGAGGAGGAAAGGGACTGCACCAGCTCCAGGACCTGGGGTAGGCAGATGCACGATCCACTTCCCTATCCCCATATTGACCCAGGGCTCATGGCTTTCAGTTCAGATAGACACTGTCATTTTCCTCTAGGCCATAATGTAGCTGAGGGCTGCTAAAAAAGCCTTTCCCACAGCTTTCTGCCCAGATGGCCTCAGGGAGAAACTTCTCTCAGCCCAAAATAGACAGTTTCACAGCCTGCCTGTACTCCACTGCGAGAAGCTGACACTCTTAAAAGGGAGAGGCCTGGGGCCTGCCCTCTGTGCAAGTCTGGGCATGGCGGACACACTGTCAGTGGAGGTGCAGATGCTCCTAAATGCCCTGGAATGACCATCCCCCAGTACACCTGTGCCAGCACTCCACAGGAACAGCTGCAGCTGCATCAGCAGCAGTGGGTAAGGGGGATGAGGACAAGTCCCCAAATGGAGGAGAGTGTGGGCTCTGGTCCCCTTTGTCCGAAGGGGCTCCTGGGCATGCTACACTCTCCTCTCACATAAGGGCATCCTGCCCTGAGTGTCAAAACTCTTGGAATCCCACAGTTCCTCTAGGATCCACCAGTCCCCTGTGGCTGTTGAAGTCTGTGTAGGTACCGGGAAATGTTTGCAGGGGATCCAGTGATGCAGAGACCAAAGGGCTAAGATCTCCTGAGCAGCAGCTGCAAAAACACTGCTTCTCTGTGTAGGGATGGAAATGAGCTGCACCGTCCATGCAGACCCAGGCTTGGTGGGCACACTGTTAGTGGAGATGCAGCCCCACCACAAGCCGAGGATTGGCTGTCACCTGGAACATCCATGCCAAACTCCCATGAGAGCAGTTGCGGCTATGTCCGCAGCAGTGGGTGGTGGAAGTAGTCTCCATCTCCGTGTCCTTTCCTGGGCACTGGTGCCACTTGTCCTCTGGAGTGAAACTTCTCTCCTCCCTCCACTGAGAGGGATGTAGACACCTTCGATTAGCAAGCAAGAAGCTCTCAGGCGAAGGAGGGAATGAGTTCTGGTTTTCTTTGTCCTAAGGGGCGCTTTGGTTCACTGCATTTTCCCTTGCTCCAGTGGTAGCCTGCCCTGAGGGTTAGAATTCTGGGAATCCTATAGCTCCCCTGGGTCCTGTTGGACCTTTGTAGTCATCACAGACTGAGTGGGTGCTGGGGAAAGTTTGTGGAGGATCCAGTGATGTGGAATCAGAAGGGCTGAGGCTCCCAGGGCAGGACTGAGGCCCACAGTGGGTGCGCAGGCACTATGGTGCCCGCTGCCTTAGCTCAAGTCTGTGGAGAGGGAAAGTGACCCTGTGTAGGCTGGTAGCCTGGTGATCTGCTCTTAAGAAGTTCCCAAATCACCAACTGAAGCAGTGCTTGGGATTGTGAGAGTAGAGGGTCTCTCCAACATTTCAGAGTTGGCAGTCTGCTGCAGGGGTGAGGGCACAAATGGAAACACCCTTGCCTACCCTTTCCATGGGACTCCAAATTCCTTGGATATTGATCTCTGCTAAACTTCTGTTCCTTCTTATTCAGGACCCAGACTTCTTCCCATGAGCTCTCTGGTGAGCTCTGGTACTCTTCCTTCAGTATTCTACATGGGCCATGTTTCTTTACTGGCAAATTTGAATCTTCTCTCTGAGGACAACTGGTGACCAACGTCTCTAGTCAACCATCTTGGGAAAAAAAGAGGACTTGCTTTTTTAACTCAAAATTATGCTTTCAAGATTTATCCCTGTTGTTCTATATAGCTTTTTCTTTCCTTTACTGCTATATAACAGTCTTGTGTGACTATACTATCTTGATGGAAAATTTTTGTATTTTCTAGTTTTTTACTCTTATGAATAATGCTGCTGTCAACATTCATGTGTATCTCTTGGTACATATACATAAAATTTTATCACTGGGTTGTAAGGTGTTTAATGGATCACCTTTGAGAGAAAATATCAAATTATTTTCCAAGATAACTTGAAAATTGAAATTAGCAGCTTGCCTTCCAAACAACAGTAGATCAGACTTTCCACTGCTTCATATCCTTTTCACAAATGCTATAGTCAGACTTCTAATTTCATATCAACTTTGACATTTCTGTTGGTTTGCTTTTTTGCTTTTGTTGATTTATTGTTTGAGAATGGAAGGATGCTTAGAGACTATCTCTATCTTTTGTGAGCCTAAGATTTCTCAAATAGTGTAGCTTTTCAAAGCTCAATTATTCTGTAGTTAAAGGTCCATTGGTGTTCTAAGTCAGCCATATTGCCGCTCTTTATTCACTTGGTATTTGAAAGATTATTCAAAGGTTGCTAGATATAAGTTCAATATACAAAAGTCGATTACAGTTTTCCATATAAACAATAATCAAATATAAATAATATACTCTTTAAGAAATATAATTTAAATTACTAACTAAAAATATAAGCTATCTAAAAATAAATTATAAAAAGATGTGGTAAAGCTGTCAGGAAGAAAACTATAGCATTTAATTGATTATAAGATACAAAATGGGCAGATATACTGTTCATTGATAGAAGACTCAATATTCACCAAAAAAGTCGGTTCTTTCAAAATTGGTCCATTAATTCAAAGCAATTCCATTTCAAGTCTTAATGTGTTTATTCACAGATCTAAACAACAAACTCAACCAAAAATTGGTGTGGAAGAATAAAAGGCTAAGAATTGCCAAGACACTTCTAAAGAAGCCTCAGCAGAAAGATTTATCCTATTAAATATCAAGACTTATGAAGGACAAATATTAAACAATGTAACAGTATTGGTGTAGAAATGCAAAATAGACCAATGGAACAAAATAGAGAGCCAAGGAGCCTGTATATAAATACAAGCACATGCATTTAAGAATATAGCTTTCACTGAGATTGATGAAGAAAGGTAAATCTACTCAGTAAATATTGTGGGGACAAATATTTTTCACATTAAAAAAATTTTCTGATGCTGTACACAAAAATCAGTCCCAGACAAATCAAGAACTTAAAGAGAAATTCCTAAAATTTTAGAAGATAACAAAATACATTACCTTGGAGTAAAGGATGATATTGTAAATAAGAGATAAAAAGGAAAAACTATAATGGAAAAATTAATAAATTCAAAAATAATACTATTGAGAATTTTGGGTATAGATCCAAGAGAAACTCTTATACATGAAGACAAGTACAAGAATTTTGAAAACAACTGATTGTAATAAAAAAAAGAAAAAGCTAAATATCTAGCAAATAGATGATAACACGTTTAAAAATAGAACACAATATAGCAGTTTAAATTAATGAATTAGAGCTATATTTATCATCACAAATAACACTCAAAAATATAATTCTGAGTGAAAAGAAGTAATATGGAGAAGGATACTTTCATCTTTGACTTTTTCCAAAATACGCTGCCGTTCAGAGATACAAACCTGTAGTAAATGTATAAAGACATGCATGAAAATGTTAACCACATTTAACACAGCAGTCACTTAGGAGGCAGTGGGAGAAGAAAGAACTGGGCACATGGGGTTACATAGAGACCTTCAACCGTATAAATAATGTTTCATTTCTTAAGCTTGATACATCAGTGTCCATTATATTTGTTATGCCTTTTTTGGTATTTCATACATTCTTCAAAATACACATTTAGTTCCTTTTTATTAATATGTTATAAATATCTGACTAATTAAAGTATATACTATTTGGCTTAATTTTTATTTAATTTTTAATTTATATTAACCCATCTCAGTTCCATACAGATAAAAACATAAAAATTGGGTAACAATTGTCCTAATCTTTATGTTTAGATCTTTTCTAAATAAAGTTAGCTGCCCAAAAATCATTTATTGACTCTATGCAAGGTACTGTATCAATTGTTAGAAAGACAGAAAAAAAAAATATATATATATATATATGACATTCCTGCTCTGGAAAATGTCACAATTCAGTGAAGAAGATCAGCATGTGAATAATTATAGTGTAAGATACAAAGTAATGTATAATTGAAACTATATAGTTTCAAATATATTGAAACTAATGAACTGTGTCATCAAGTATGAATGCCAGTGTCAGGCATTCTAGATAAAGGGAACACCATATTTAAAGGCAAAGTTGTAGACAAAGTATTAACTGTTTCAAAATTTTGGGTTTTCTAAAGGCCGTTCAAATGCTGACTCTGTTTATCTTGAGGAAGTTGAATTGACTCAGTTCTAACATGCTACTGTTATAATTCTTCCTATTGTTCCAATCTAATAGAATTTTCAGTTTGTTTTCTGGATACTTTTGTCACCTATTGCTCGGTTTGTTTTAATTATGGAATTTAGGTTCATTCTTAATTTCCTATAGGAACAGTAAGTAATTAACTACTCTAGGAACAATAATTTTACCTGGTTCATAAATGAGCATATACTAAATGATACTACTGTGCTCTAAATCTTATTCATCTAGTTTATAGCTCTGGCTTCTTGAAGATAAAACTGTGGTTTATTGGAAAATGAAGTTGAAATGGAGTGGGGGAGAAAGAGAGAGACCCAATTTAATCTAGTTTAGGGTTTGAGTATTTGAGTAACTGGCTTTCTTTAGTGTTGGCTTCAATAGGACAACATGTGGCACAGTGTGATTGCTGCTCTAACAGAAACTCAATCTGCTTGGAGAGTACAGAGAGGCAGAAGAATTTCCATGGGAGAACAGGGGAAAGTCTCATGTAAGAGGTTGCATTTGATCTGGATCTTGGCAACTGGGAGGATTTGAAGTGGGCAGAAAGAGAAAGAAGAAATCATAATTAAATGGAATAAGTCATATACAAAAATTCCACAGTGGCTAGTGACTAAAGATTAAAAATTAGATCAAAGAAAAAAGTTCTTGGGTGGTGACTTTAATACTAATTAATTTATCAGTTAACAACTTGATTGAGTGCTTACTATGAGCAAACTACTGTGCTCAAGAGATTATATTCTTAAAGAATTTAGCAATCCAAAGGATGAAATAAATACACATAAAAATAAATCTAAAATTAAAAGACAATCTCTATTAGAAATTAAGATGTACATCTGGGCTCTACATGTACAAAGTGAAAGTTGAATCTTACCTTAGCACCAAATGAACACAGGACCCTATGTCAGAAACACCCTTTCAACAAAAACTCCAAGTTACCTTTATTTGCATATTTATTCTCCCCACACTCCTGCAAATAGCTGCCATGTGAAATATGTTTGGGATACCCAGTTATCATTCTCAGAACATAGCTATTGGAAAATGAAAGTATTTATCAGAAAATAACATGATAAAGTGTTATAGCAACATACACATATTAAATAGAATCTTCCAACGTTGGTGAAAGCTCAGTGTTTTCAGTGTCCTTCACCTCATGCAAAGGACCTAAAAATTGTATAGAAGTTTTTTGTCCCAGATTTCAGCATCTCCTTCTGGTTTTTTGGCCTTTCTCAGCTTTTCTCAACCTTCTTGGAACCAACAGGGTATTCTACTGCCTGTGACACATTCTCAGCTAGTTTGCACTGAAATAATCTGCATTTTGACTCATAATCTTAACAGAAAAGAGGACAAATTGAGCTTTAATATGATATTGATGCCTTCTTCCTTTTTTCTTTTCTTTCTGATATTGGTCCTTTAATCCATTCACTATAGGTAGAAAAGTAATTTTTTTCCTCTGGCCTTTGCTCAACTTTCCCTCAAATAGATTCTTTGCTCAATTCCACTCCTTCCTCCTTCCTTTCTCCTGAACACGCACTTACACACAAGCTTGAACGAACACACACACACACACACACGCACCCACACTCACACTCTCGCACACCTGCGAGATTACGAACTCTCTTTTTGAACTGTCTCTGGAAGTTCTGCTTTCTTTTCTTCTACGGATTCTTTCAACCTATTTAATGTTTAGTGCTTCCTCGGCCACTGGGTGCAGGCCCTCACAGGTGCCTAGGGCCCTGTCTTGGGATGCAGCGTCCGTGGGTGTGCACACCCAACCCAGCCCTTTCTGCATTTGTGCCCAGGCCCCCTCTAGGGATAAAGGGCAGGGTAGTTGCTGGACCGGTACTGGGGAGCAGGCTAAAAATTGGTCCCCAGAGACTATACATCAGCTGAGTTCCAAGCCCTCCTGCAACCTATGTTATCCCATCCGACTTCACTTACTAAATACAAAATCAAAAATAAAATTATTAACACAAATTAAATTACTAACAATCGGAAGATAATGATCACAAAGCATTAAATGCCCAGGGGTGGGTGGCTTCTTGAGTGTGAGGCTCTGTGTGTCTGTACTGGTCACAAGCCCATGCAATTGAGTAAGGCCCCATCATGATTTAGTGTCACTATACTATATTTTAAAGCTTTTGTTGACAATTTCTGTGGACTTGAGAATGTGAGACAGAAAGAAGAGAACTGTGCCTAGTTTGATAAAGGAGCAGAGGAAGACAAGGTAGAAAAGGGAGAAATGTTCCTCTAAGGCATGGAAAGAGTTGAAATAATACTGCCAGGAATACATGGAAACTCCCCGAGGTTTCCCTCAAACTCTTTTGGAATTGAATTCTTTTAATGAAATTTTATGTTGACTTGGAAGTAATAACTACCCTTCGTCAGGCACCAAGATATCATTGAGCAATTTTATGCGCTTCTTTTTCTAAAAGAAATGTGCAACTTGGGCTTAATACAAATGCTGTGTCTCATTAGGTTGAACCATATGAAATTGCTGATATTCAACCATTTCTGACCTACAAAAACAGTAGTTTTATGTGGTTTCACCTAATATTACCTAGCCAATGTTATTTTCTCCTTTAACAAGTATACACAAATATTGTCTCTCACATCTCGTTTTCTTCAATCCACATTCAGTTGCTTGATAATTGTGCAATATTACATCAATTTTTAATAAAAATATTTCAGCATTTTTCTGAACATATTTGTGTTTCTATGACGTTTAAGGAGATACCCTTTAATAGCATTAGAAAATTGATCTGCCCTGATTGAGTAGAAAGTACATCAAAGCTAGAAGCAAACATATTTTCCTTGATGCTAAGATGGAAACCAGAAGATACTGAATTAGTTCCTTGGAGCTTTCTTTCACCGTGTCCCCATTAGGTATTGCTTTTTGTGTTTAGTCTTTTAAGAAACCAGGCAGGCCTATGGGGGCAAATATATTTTTTACTTCTTTTTAGTTCTCTTTTTTGACTTAGTTTGGTAGATATTTGAAATTGGTATACATTTTCTTTAGTCAACCAATTTTTGTTTTCCTTAGCCTGATAATATACAGGAGGCAGAAAGAAGGATAAGGTATTAATTGACTCTTTCAATTAAACAATTTTCATCAGTCTGGTTCTTAGGCTGGGCCCAGAGACTGACAAGGAGAGGCCACAAAAGGCATTGGGTGGTGAAGAAGAGCTGCTGGTCTCAGTGCTAAACTCTAATAGCTACACATTTCCAAATGTTCTGTTTATGCAACTGACTTTCTTCTTTTGATTTAAATTCCTGGTGTACTTGGATTGTAAGAATTTTTTTATCTTTAGATATTTTTAAAATAAATGAATATCAGTTATAAAATGATTTCTCTTTGGACAAAGCAAATTTTGTTTTTGAAATCAGTAACTCGAGCATAACAAAAGTGATGAAAGTACATTATTTCTTAAAGTCAAAATCATGACAACTGGCAAAAATTCAGTTAGAAAAATCTGCAATACTAATGTTACAACCAAACTTTCATATAGTACTTTCTTTCTGAAAAAAAGAATTATAAGATAAAAGAAAACCATGATATTTAAATTTCACTTTTTGAAAGTGGCTTGCCAAATTTTATAATCTGGAAAAAAGTATGAAATTACTTAAACTTCAATAATTAATGTTGTATGACTTAAGAGCATCATTGATCAACTTTTACTCCAAAAATCAAGGAAATTTGACCCGAAGTGCCTCTGGCCTATATTATGGCATCAATTGTCAAACTTCCTTTTTTTCTTTTTAACCAGAGAATTGTTATTCCTGTATGTTGACTGCAGACTCTACCTTAGTTTGGGAGCTATTAACATCTATCAGGATCAATTGTACATACTTGAACTAAGAAAAATTTACTTTACAACTCTAATGGCTGTGAAAAAGCCATTACAGAGCCAGAGAGAAAAGGGGGGAAGAGGCCAAGGCATGCCAAAGAACCAGAGGAGGAATTTTTCCCTTTTTCTCCCACTGACTCCTACCATTCTTCCTATTTCTATTTCCAGCCCCAACTCTGCATTTTTTCTTTGTCTGTTTTTGCAACGTTAAATGCATATTTCTCAATGCTTATGTCTTTGTGTTTTGCTGAAAACATGCGTGTAGAACAGAGGAACATGTCCTGGGAGCTGTGGGCCACTGGGAACACATGGCCGTGCACTGTGACTGCAGCCGAGGGGTCCAGCAAGCACTGGGGACAAGACTGTCCTTTAAAAAGAGCAGCAAGGAGCTTGAAGGAAATTGCGTAATAGGTGGTATTTGTCAGGCCACCAGAGCAGCACTACCTTGTATTCAGTTCTGCCCAGAGCAGCACTACCTTGTATTCAGTTCTTTCAGTCAGCAAATAAGGGATGATGCTGTTGGTGAAGAATCGCTTCTCAGAGACTTTTTCATTATTTTTCACAGCTGCTCCACCCAACAGATTCCTTACCATTCCAGCTGAATTTAAAGTAAACACACCTAGAAAAGGTAACCATAAAAGCCTTATAAGTTCAGCCAAATTACTTGCAAATTGGCACTGCAGAGGATTTGGGCAGCCTTAATGACCAGTCCTTTATATAAAACAAAAAGGTATATAATTCACATTGCCCTTTGATGAGTAGTTGCCATTTTCCCCCAATACATTAAGAATTTACTTATTTTTTTTCTGATCCTGATTCCTGTTATATTTCATAAAGCAACAAAAGGTGTAAAAATGTGTATTGTCCTGAAGACGACTGCAGAGAGACGGTGGTGATCGGGGCTGTCCAAAAGCCCTGCGATTGATTTTCAAATCAAATGACTTGTTTATGAAAATAATTCTATAACCTCAGCATCTATTTAGAATGCAGCAGACATCTTTCCGGGGAGAAGAAATGCATCAAAAAAGAAAAAAAAAAAAGAGGGAAGAAAGAAAAAAAGAAAAGAAGAAAACAGATTTTACTTTTAGCTCATCTTCAGATTTGCAAAGGACAATAAGCGAGATTCATTAGGCCATTTGTTTCTGTCATCTGCCATGATTCAAAATGAAATACTAAATGTTTCATGGACTCAGAAAAAGAGTAAAATTTGTCTTTGTGTTGGCTGTGCAAAGACGGTGTGGCTTACAGCCCCCGAACAAGAGGCCTGACGGATGAAAGGGGGCAGGGTGGTGCCGTCTGAATGATGATGGGCTAATATCATCACCCTCTTGTCAGCTGTAATAGGCTTTTCCTCACAGAAATAATTCATAAAACCGCTACATTATATTCTATCCCTGACAGGCCCTATCTATCCTCCAACCCAGCAGGCTCACAACTAATAAGAAAATATGTGGTTCAGGAACCCTGAAAAATTAAACAGGTAGTTTATGAACAATTTGTTTCATGGGGATGTTTATTATGTTTATTAAATATTGAGCCTTTAATGTTTTCCCAGTGCAGATGATATCATAAAAATGCTGACTTAAGCCTCAGATGTATTCTTAGAAAATGACATTTTACAGCACTAGTAGTACATAGTAAATAACTAAATTATAGCAGCTTCTGTGTGCGTATAGAGACAGTATGTAGAAAATGTAATTTATAATGTATCTTTATGTACATGTGTATGTGGGATGCATCCCTGTGTATCGCATACAAGCTTCCCTCGCAGGCTCAGGCTTAAAAGTAAGTTGGGGAATACCATTATTTTAGTGCTTGTCTTGGGGAAGGTCAGCCTGAGATTTGTTTTATTGCTGGTACTAAAGGAGAAAACCTTCAGTTCAGTGTTTCAGGCATCAAGAGTACACATACTCCGGGCACTGATAATAAACTTAATCAGGAGTGTTACTTTGTAAGTACAATTTTTATATAAATCCTTTACCTGGTTTTCTCTGGAGACCAATGTATGTGAGAATATGAGGGTAAAATGGCTCCTGGTAATGTGATGTTCTTTATGTGAAAAGTATCAAATTAGATACAGAAACTGTTCTGCAGAGAGCCGGCAGAGAAAGTGCATGAAGCATGTTCTTCCCGTGCCCATACCTTGCACATTACTGGCTTTGCTGTCATGATATATTTAATCAGCGTGACAGTAAATGATCTTCTGCTGTAGACAAGAAAGTGGAAGATTATCTGCATCTTACAGGGTTAATGGCCCTTCCATAATAAACAATACCCACAGTATGAAAATAAGGCAATAATTCACGTACATATTTCAGAAAGCACATGCCCAAGGTGATTTACAAAGGAAGCTGGATCAAACCTGTGGTTAAATGCTATGGCATTCCAGGGCACAGCTTTACTGATCTCAGAAGGACATCTTAATTTACTATGTATACCTGCGGAGAAACATACACACAGGCATTTTGTAATGAATACATCCTGATAGGGTTTCGCCGAGGGTAGAGGTACATGTAATGTGAAAATTCAGATGAAACAGAAAATATCAGCATGAAGAGGTTAAATGCAGGGTCTGTTAGAAGAGTGGTTATCAGTGAATCAGTTTCAAACTAGGGGAGTTCTTTAGAGGCCAATCATGGACCTCTGTGGTCTAATACTTTTATAAATATCCAAAATGAAGGAATAGAGACAAACTGACCCAAGCTTGAGGATGACCCTGGAATCTAGCATCCAAATTAAGGGTGGCCTTTGTAAATCTTGAGACAGAAAGGACAGGTACCCTTAGGCAGGAAAGCTAAGCTTGCCCATATGAGATGGGGGATGCCTAACTCTTTTGAGGTGCAGGAATAACCTTTCTTGCTTTCATTGTGAGTGATAAGCCAGTTGATAAAAAAACAGAACGAGTATCTGAAAATCAAGACAGACACTACTACTATTTAACTAGGGAGTATAAAATAACCCTTGTGTTCAGAACTGTTCAGCTTTAAGTGTTTTCAATCTAGCTGCTATAAATAAAGAGCAGTGTGGAGAATTTGGACAGAAAAGGGTAAGAGATTCAGCTATGTAGCTTGCAGAAGAGAACAGTGAGGATGACTAACAAACTTTACTTCGAACAGGATTCTTATCCAGATAGATTGGGAACAAACTGTTTTCCTCTCCGTCAGTAAACTGGCCCAGCAGGATGGATTAAGATTAAATGCATTATGTTTTTATAATGGGATCATTAAATATCAGATTAGTTAGGAAGAAAGGTATATTCTGTAGCTGAGATTTTAAAAGTAGATTTGATCTTCATTTGTTAGGAATAGGCTAAAAGCATTCTGTCCTTCAGAGAAAGGGGTTGGTTGTTTAACCTCTTTTAGTACCTTCCAGCTTGAAGAATTTACAAATCCATGGTTGAATGACCCTGCGCACAGTTTCTGACATTTCCACTTAGAGCATATTTTAATAATGATTAGGTCTATCCGAGGCTTCTTTTAAATTTAATTTTAAATAATAAAAACTGTAACTCCCTCTCCTACCCCAAATACCTTCTCCAAGTGGTAGGTTATTTTCTAATACTGTTGAGAAATTATTTATTTAAACTTCAATCCATTTCACATTTTATGTCTTGGTGTAGACTTTCTGAGGTGAGGCTGCCATTCCTGGAGGTGATACCACTGAAACGCAGTGGTTAGTTCTTGTCGGGGTGGGATGGCCCTTTCTATCTTGCCTGTGGCTTTTCTATGCGATCTAAACTTGTTTATGAAGCCAAGAAGCCCTGAATAGTTCTCTGTGCAAGACACAGACAAAATGGATAGCAGTTTGTGGAAAGAAAAAATTTACTCTGGGTCATTAAAGAACCATGAACATCCTAAACAGCATTAGGCTATGTTTGGTCTCAGGGGCACATGTCGTGCTACCAATTTCAGACATTCTCCTTTTTAGAGGGAGGCAGTTGGTGGCAATTAATTACCCCTGGATAGCACATACAGCTGCAGCCTATGTATGGAAACAGAAGAGAAATTAGATTTAATTGGCCTTAGCACAATCAAGAATGTGGCATTTATTTAATTATGAATTGTTGGGAATGGAACCTTGATTAGTGTTTTATTGCATTTTTAATATTAATAATATAATTAATAACACATACAGCACATAAAAATGAAATAAGCTTCTTGCATGTTACATTAAGGTATTGCATGTTATTTTTAGAGACACATGAAGTGTGTTCTTTTGACAATCAAAATATTCTCAACTGTATCAAAAATGAAGGGTTTGTTACCCTTGAGTGTCAGCCACATTGATTATTTCAAAGTTTTTCTTTATCAAGCCAGGGTCTGACGCATCCTCAGCAGACCTTGTATTAATCGGTGAAATGATTCATTCAAACCCAATTTATTTTCTATTTTGGTCTGCTTTTTGGCTTTGAAGTTAAAATGTTTGTCATTAAGTGCCCTTGAATCTTTTACTTGGTAATAACAGGGATTTTTTTTTTTAAAGGAAAAAAAGTCTGAAGTTTAAACTAAAAGTACAGAAAATAAAATAGTCTAGCTATATGGAGCTTTTAAATTTGTCATAATTCTCAAGTACTGCTTTAACTTTTATGGAAATATTTGCCTAGGAAATATCTTACATCATATTAATAAAATAATTGTACTTACACTTTGATTATTTACATAGCATTTTTCCTGGTTTGTATATTTTACATAAAATTCTTAAAAATCAGACCCCAGAGTTTTTTTGTTAACCCTATAGTTTTGAAGGATGAACATTTGCTCCCGATTTAATGGAACATACTGTATTACAATCTGCATTTAAACAGTGTTTCCCTGGTGGGAATATCCCCCAAATGACACACAGACTAAACAAAATGAATGCTTCTGACTGCCATGCTGTATTTAAAAAATCTGTCTTATATTCCACACGTGCCAGGCAATCTTTCTGCACAGTCTCACACAAAAGCAGCAGGATTAGCAGTGCTTTGCTTTTGCATCAAGCATTTGTAAATACAGGAAAAGCAACACCCCATGGTCCTACAGATGTTTATAAGCTACAGCAGTTGTGTGTTCTAGAGAGTAAGAGAGGAATTGTCTTACTACACTTGCAATAGTCCCAGTGACTTACTGTGCTGTCTAGAGATCGCTGTTTATTCTTAATTCTTTCACCTCTGCAAATGGGATGATAAAGTTTTACACCCTCAGAATTAAGTGTACAGAAGAATTTAACAGCGATACGAGTACAGAAGGTAAGCAAGAAGCTAGCAAGGCAAACCATAGATTCACAAGGTCAAGGCTTGGAAAGAGGGTAATTTTACGGAGAACAGCTTTTCTACTTTGCTTTTCTTCAATTTTTTTATTCTCCTTTTTTTTGTCATATTAAGAAAAAATACTTTCACAGAGGATACTTGACATTTCTTCATTTCATCAAACATTTTTAAATACCTGCTCGGTATCTCTATCCCTGTTTAAGACATACTGATACCATAATTAAAAATGGGTTTGCTCCTAGAAATCATTAAAGAACCTTAGAAAAAAAGCAATTGTGTTATTATCTTTTTTATGTGGGGCACCCAGAAGCAATGCTCAGGGAAAACTGCCGTGGCCTTGGAGTCAGGAGATCTAGTTGTCATTCTTGTTATTGGCCAGGAATCGACTGTGTGAACTTGGACTGATCATTCCTTCTCCTGAACTCAATTTCCTCATTTGCATAGTGAAAACATTAGGCTCCTTAGAACATCTCTGAGGCCCCTTCATATCCAGTATTCTATTCTTTTCTACAGCATTGAAGGAAATGCTGAAGCCTGAAAAAGAGAAGAGAAAATCCTAAAATTCAAAAATATTTTCTAAAGACATATAGAAATCAAATAGGTATTCAAAACAACAGAGCAGATTCTTCTTGGCAAAAAATATCCCTGTGAAAACCAACTCGAAAGACCAAAGAGGAAAATAGGGAGTAGGAAGAAGCAATTGTTTTCTTTCCTTTTTATCGGGAGCAGGGAGATATTTTCAGAAATATGAGGGAAATCTAGCTGTTGTTGGTTGCTCTATGATCCTCTGCGGAGTGACCTCCATCTGGCATCGGTGTGCTTTGGATATCCTGCCCTGCTGGTGGCTTTAGCCCTTCACACGAGGATGGGTTAGTGCTGAGGAAACATCTCAGCTGCCCCTTGACTTGGCCTTTGAAAGTTGAACAGGAGAAGGAGACATGCAGAGTGAATAAAATCATACCTCACATTATAGCAGCATTTGGCACTTGAAGCCATACATCAGAAATAACAGTTAAACATTAACACATATGTGTACGTTTATATGTGTCTATAGACATAACCCCTGCCTTCCTGCTAACTTCCCTAAGTTGAGCTCGCTGTTATTGTTTGATTAGCGGTAGAGCTGTTTTCAAGATCTGACAGTTGGAAGTAGCTACATTTTGTAAAGTTAAATGAACTTGGGCCAGAAAACAGTCCCTTATATGAGTAATTTTATATAAACATATGGGAACTGAATTACTTGTTATTTTAAGCAGATGACAAGTATCATTATCCAGAGTGGTGCTGGTTTGGTGCAGGAGCTGTGTGTGCTCCTAATGTACTCTCTTTACTTTTCTATAGGAAAACCCCTCAGATACAGCGTGTAATAGCAGCATGTACCTGTCTGTCAACAAAGACGTCTAGGATATGGAATCAGGACTGCAGCAGCTGGCAGGGACAGGCAGCAAACAACCCACGCTAGACAGAACCATCCAAACCTTTGGTAGCTAAGAAGCCAGTTGTAAAGCAACAATTAAGGACCAGGATTTTATTTTCTATTCCTCCAACCCCATCTTCTCATCACTCTTTTTACAGAATATATAATTACAATAAAGACTTCCAATGAGAACACGGCATAAGGAATTCTTGTAGCAATCATACTCAAAACAAAAATATTAAAAGCATAGACACACAATCGAGAAAATAAAGCCAGGTGAACACGAGCACATATCCGCTGGGTACAATTATAGAGAAAATGCATCCCAAACTTCATTATCGATGTATGATTTGACACGTCCCTTATAATGTAACTCATTACATTTACAAATAAGTCTTCACAGGTGTTGAGACTAGAACGGCTGGCTGAAGCACGTATTTAATTCACAGGGAAGGAAGGGCATGCATGTTTATTGTGCCTGTGGCTACTGAAGGCTATCTAAAAATGTTTTTCTTTTGAGCTGAAAAAATATAAACATATATTTTTAAGATAAAAATTCTATAAGCCAGGGAGAATATAAATGCCTTGATAAGGTGCTGCCTGTTTTGGAGTTTACTGAAGAATTTTAGAGATAAATCTAGTCTCCTTTGGACACCATGCTGGGCAACTGGGAATTGGAAAGGAGTAGGAAGTTGAGAAAAGAAAGACAATCCATTTTTTTTGGTTCAGGAGAAGCTTGTATTCATTAAAGGTCGTTTCTAGATGTGACTTTCAGGCTACAAACTGGCTGTAGATTTGTATTGCGGGAAAGGTGGAAGGGAGAAATGAATGACTTCTGTATGCTCTTGCCTGTAGTGTACAAATAGAACATACATACTTCTGCTGCCAGTGGCCTCTCCTTTAAAAACAACAAGGTGCTGCATCTTAAGACAGATTTCCAGTAACCTCTTGCAAGACTGAATTCAGAGCCTTTTCTTATTATATATTTTGTTTGTTTATTGGTTAATAACCATGATTTAAGTTTTGAAATCTAAAAGTAAAACAGAGACTGGATTGGATTTGGGGGAAGTTTGACTACTCCCATGATAGAGAAGAAGTCCTTGCACCTGATAGGAGCTCCTGCAGGGGGTCAGATTACCTGGCCCCTCTGGCCCCAGGTGTTTGTGTTAGTGAAAGGTTTTCCTTGCCTCGGAATCCACCCCCTTTGCCTTCCGATTTCCTCTCCCTTTAGTGAGCTATTTTAGCTTGTCTCCAGCTGCCCAACAAAACAGCATCACATGCCTGACACCAGAGGGGGAAATAAAACCAACTTTTAAAAAAAGTGTTTTCATGTTAATGTTTTATAATTTTAAAAGATTAAAAAAACTTGTCTGCACATCATACATTGCAAATAACTGGGATGCACAGACACTGAGGAAGAAAAACCAAATCGAACTTTTGCCTCAGGGAGGAATGAGCAGGAGAGGATTTTATTATTTCCATGTGTTATTTTGAATATATTATTCCGAACAGCACTTAGCACCTTCATGGTGCTAAATTAATTTAAAATGATAATATTTTCCCTTCTTTTCTAAGTGATTTCTTTTGTGGGTGTTATAGGGTACAGGTGGTGGGCAGAAAACTTGGGGGTTTTGATCCGGCATGAGAAATATTTCAAGTTGTTAAGTTTTTATATACCCAATTTGTTGCTGGGTAACAAACCATGGAGGTAGAATATGATTATATTTCCAGAATAGGTATTTTCATTGGGTTTATAAAAATTACGTATTTATAAAGCTGCACTGGATTTTTCAAAGCACTTCACGGTTGTTATCTTACTTAACCCTTCGACCTCCCCAAGTGCTAGTTAGCTGAGGTGGTACTTTACAGAATTTACAGAGGAAGGTTACATGACTTAATCGAAGTTGGGGGTGGTGGTATCACCTGAAGCCGAATACTGTCTCCTCTACTTCACAAAGTACATACAGATTTTACTTAAAGTAGAAAGTATTTATCTTACATTCTAGGAAGCCAGGATCCATGGCTTATGGTGGCTGGAAAGTTTTTTCCAGAGAGACACAGCAAAGGCTCTTGTGAAGACATATTGTAATAAAATGTAGTTAACTCATAAGTATCTCTCTATTCTTTGCTGTTAGTTTTGTTTTTGTTTTCAGATAAGGATGCTGAGCCTCATAAATGGAATCTATGACTCTTCAACCAGAGCTGGACCCAGATGGAGTGACGTCTCCATTTCTCCTTCTCTTTGCAATCCGGGGCCTTTGGAGTGTTTTCCTTTCCTCCCGTTGCTCTGTGTTGGTTCCTATTTCTATCAGAACCAACTTCAGGAATTGAGTTGGAAGCATTCTCTCACATTCTGGGAATTCAGGTTTTACACACACACACACACACACACACACACACACACACACACATACACACACACACACTTTAAGTGAGACAGATTTTTGTCTTTCTTTCCAAGGAATCAAAGGGGAATAACTTTTCAGTTAACAATCACTGATATGGAAAGGTAAATTGGAAAGCAGACTTTAGTGATAAACAGATGTTTAAAAAAGAAGAATGAAAATTTTAGGAGTGAATTGAAAGAAAAATGGCTATTGGCATTGTAGGGGAGGCATGGACACCAGGAGAGAGAAAAAGATAGGAAAAGGGAGAAAATTGGAGGAACAGACATAGCTAGAGAAAGAGAGAAAAGAAAGAGAAAAGGGAAAGAAGAAAGAGAGATGAGGGAAAGTAGGGAAAGAAAGGAAAGAAAGAAGAGGCAAGTGGGAAGGAAAAGAAAGAAAGGAGCAATTTCAAAAAGAATGGGGTAGAAAGAAAGAAGACAGTAAACGTATATTTCTAGAAGATAAAAGTCAGTAAAGGCCGGGCACGGTAGTGGCTCATGCCTGTAGAAAAAATTAGCCAGGGGTGGCAGTGCATGCCTGTAGTCCCAGCTACTTGGTAGGCTGAGGCAGGAGGATCGCTTGAGACCAGGAATTTGAGGTTGTGGTGAGCTATGATGATGCCACTGCACTCTGGCTGGGATGACAAATCGAGACTCTGTCTCAATTAAAAAAAATAAATAAATAAAAGCAGAAAGTCTCAGACCAGAACTTGAGTTTAGAGACTTTGAAGTTTCAAATATGACTATGGTAATATTTAATATAATAAAGTAGTCAAGGGTGGATTTTTCTTTTTAAGTCTGGTGGAAATACGGATATAGAAGGTTATAGGAGGGCAGCTCCTTTTAAAATAAAAATTAAATACTTTAAAATTAATCAGATCCTGAGATTGACTTTGTTTTAATTGTTCAAATGGGAAATCTTGATTAAGAATAGTTCAAAAGTTCAGGCTCAAGCACTTTGGTAATGACTTATAATTAATATTAAACATAAGTTTCCTATGAATTATTATTTTACACATTTAAAAAATATGGTTCTCTTGATCTGATTATTTTAAAATTTGAGTGAATCATTAATGAGTAATGAAATTGAGTTAGATGGCAACAAACAATTAAAAATAAGAATAAATAACAGTATATTAGGTTAGAATTAAAATGTAGAACTGAGTGCAGCAAATGTAGGAATGGTAAATATGGATTTCTGAAGCTTTTGTTTTATGTGTGTATAGGTGCATGAGTGTGTGTGTGTGTGTGTGTGTGTATGTATATCTCAAAAGGAAAATGCTTTTCTTACTGCACATGACAGTCAAAAATATTAGAAAAATACTGAACCGGGTGGTATTGAACAAAAATTTACACAGAATATGATGTGTCATGTTCTCTGAGCTGTTTTAATAGAATATTTATTCCTGATGGGAGGAAGATTATTTCACAATGTACCCATTTTGTTTTTTAGCCTGTCATATTTCCAGAGTTAATTTTTCATTGAGAGGCATTGTTTGATTAATGACATATGTAAAGGTGCTTTGGTTCAACATCATATGTAATTAAAGAATTGCAAATTAAAACAAGTGAGATACCACTACACACCTATGAGAATAGCCAAAGTCCAAAACACTGACACCGCCAAATGCTGGTGAGGATGCACAGTAACAGGAACTCTCGTTCATGCTGGTGGGAATAAAGTTGGTACGTACAGTCACTCTGAAAGACAGTTTTCAGTTTCTTTCAAAATGGAACATACTCTTATCATCTGATCCAGCAATCATGCTCCTTGGTATTTACTCAAAGGAGTTGAAAACTTACGTCCACACAAAACCTTATGCACAGATGTTTATCACAGCTTTATTCATTATTGTCAAAACTTAAAAGCAACTAAGATGTTCTTCAGTAGGTGCATGGATAAATAAATTGTGGTACATTCAGACAATGGAATATTATTTGACTCTAAAAAAAATTGGCTATCAAGCCATTAAAAAGACATGGAAGAACACTAAAAACATATTATTAAGTGAAAATAGCCAATTTGAAAAGACTACATGCTGTATGATTCCAACTATATGAAATTCTGGATAAGACAAAAATATAGAAATAGTAAAAGGATTAGTGGTTTCCAGGGTTAGGGAAAGGTGAGGGATGATTAGGCAGAGCACAGGGGATTTTTAGCACAGCGAAACCGTCCTGTATGATATACTACAATGGTTGATGCGTGCCATTATACATTTATCCAACCCTATAGAATGTATAACACCGACAGTTAACCCTAACGGAGACTACGGATTATGGGCAATAATGCCGCTTCAATGTAAATTCATTGATTGTAACAAACGTACCGCTCGGGTACAGGATATTGAGAATGGGGGAGGCTGTAGGTAGGTGGGAATGAGGATGTATGAGAACTCTCAGTATGTTCCACTCAATTTTGCTATGAACTTCAAACTGCACTAAAAATAAAGTCTATTAATTTTTTTAAATGAAAGAGGACATGCACTTAAAATGCTGATTTTTTTTGCCAAATTGATCTTTAATGAGTTATATCCATTTGTTCTCCCATCCACTTTACATGTCTCAGTTTCCTCACACTTATACCAACTCTGCATGTACTATTAATTTTGTTTGATATATTTACCATCCCAATATGTAAGAAATAGTATGTTTCCCTATGTTTATAAGCTATTTAGACTTTTTTTATATTAATTGCCTGTTCATGTTTTTTGACAATTGCGTAGTTTTTAAAATTGATAGTTAAAAAATTAGCTTAATTTTTTTTTTTTCCTAGCAAAAGGGGGCTTTGGATTCTTTAGAAAGAGTCTTAGTACAAGCCTAAAGTAGAAGAAGTTACCACGGTATGTTGAAAAATTAAGGCGATAACACCAGATCCCTTGTCATTCAAACCTGGCCTGTTCCTTAGGTGGCCTGGGGATCACCAGTGCTGTTCTGGCTCCTGGGGCTGGAGGTGACAGGGTGACACAACCCTTGCTTTCAGGAGCATGATCTTAAAGAATCTGGAAATCTTTCTCTTTTGCTTCTTTTCCTCATGAGGAGATAAGAATGAAATAGAACAAGGAGGAGGTAAGGGAAAAGTGGGCAGTAAACACTGGCTTTTTAGCTCAGGAGTCGGAAGCTAAGGAGGACACAGAAGAGAGGTAAACAGGAAATGGGAGCGGGAGCAGTCCTGCAGGGGAGCCCACCTGGACCCGGTGGTGGAAAGTGCCAGCCCAAATGCCAGCACTGCTGTGTGAGCTCCAGGTAATTGCAGCAAATTCAGACAAATCTATTTGCATTCTCTTTACTCAAGGGTGAGTGACAGGGAGCTCTTTTCTCCATTGTTTCAGGCACCGCTGCCCCAGCCGAGCTACCCACCACCCAAGTGCAACCTTTTGGTGGTCTGGTCCCCGGAGAGAATGCAACGGCGCATGCATGCCCACCTGCAGTCCTGGCCCACAACCTCCACTTTCCAGCCAAATCATTGTTGTCCCCGGGAAGAAGCCCAGGCACCCACTTTACTCTTCAGATTTGCCGAAATCAGTAGTTAAGAAAACAGTGAAAGAAAACGACCATCCTTCACCTGTCAGATAAGACAGGTGGTCTAGTGTCAGCTGCACAAATTAGATATTTTATTAGTGCTCTTTTTTGAGAGTCATTTCTGATTATCCGTGTCTATTTACATGGATTCAACATTACTGCAATGTTCAGGCGGGGTGGAGGATACAACTTGTGTAAGAACAAACCCTTTCACGCCCCTGTGTTCATGAAGGATATGGGCTCATTTGCTAGAGCTTTGAGCTCTTTGACTGTCAGGATTGGCAATCACACAAAATCTCCTTCTCCTTTTCCCTCCCCGCAGCTGTTTGAGTTATACTGAAATTACTTTTCCTGCCTCCAGAGGAAATGTCTTTGGAATTCAGTCTCCTGGTGCACCATTTCCACATGTACATCTTAAATAAATAGACAATCCCAAATGGCCGTGAACCCAAAATTACGTTTTCATCGTTAGCCCTACAATAATTTCAGAATGTGTCCCCAAACCTGTCCCCTCCACCACCGCTGTAGCACACGTCTCTAATCCTCCCGCCATTCTATTTGCGTGCCTTTATCATGTAGTCTGCCTTCGTGAGGGCCACATGTCAGGGAGCATCCCGTCTGTAAGTGACTAGAGTTAAAACCGTCTTCAACAAATCGACAGCGCGATCGGCTCAGAGCCGTGCTAATAATGCCATCCTGTCAGCTTCCACGCTTTTGATAAACACTCCTTCCCAGCGAAGGATGTGCGCAAGTTATGTGATCATTTGGAAATATGTCAACATAACCATGGGATTGGGGCAATTAAGTCTGCTCCTCCCTAGGTAAATGCAGAATGGGGTCAGAAAAGTGGGTACTTATACCCGATTTAGTGACGGCGCCTGGAGCCGATTCGTTTGTTAGGTATCTTCTTGTTTACATACAGTTGGAATTTCTCCAGTGAGGGATGGCAGAGGTGAGGAGAGGGAAAAGAGGAGGTGGAGAATAGCTCAACGGGAGAAAAACCAAATAGGAGATGGAGGGATATGTGTGTGTGTGTGTGTGTGTGTGTGTGTGTGTGTGTGTTGGGGACAATGCTTTTGCAAATTCCTTTTTGCTCATCCGACCCTCAAACCCCTGACTACAAAACGGCCCCTCCCAACCTCCACAACCCTCCTGGACAAGCATCCCACCATACTGCTGGGCTTCCCCTGCAGGTGGCGGATGCAGTGTCAGGAAGAGGGCACTCTCTCTGAGATGTGCGGCAATCTACCCGTGTGCTGCTTGGCCGGAGTTCTGACATTTGTCCGCCATGAGCAGTGACAAGGTTTCTGTCTCTTCTAATGTCAGACCTCACACAGTGCGGGAGCTGACACTCAGTGTGCCTGCTCTATTTGGCGGACATATCCCAATACCTTCCCCTTTCTGAACTTCCACTGTCAGGACGATGTTTTATGTTTTATTTTGGTTTAAATTTAAGATTTCCCCTTTTTCTCGTCATTCTTTACTCACACATCTGGGGTACATCATTTCTCTGAAAGAAAGGAAAGTCAAGTGAGCATTTCCAATTCTTATCAGGTCAATGACTCAAAGCCAGGCAAATTTGGGTGGGTTGGCAGCTTTTACAAAACAACTCCCTGCACATTTGGCCCGACGCTTCTTCACCTTGCCAATGACCACAGAGCTGGGAATCCAACCCCATCAGACCATTGCCGGGCAAATGCGTCCTGGTGTCTGTGGTAGGGGAGGTCTATTTTAGCTTCCTGTGGTGGTTTCCTGGCCTGCACTTTGAGGCTCGTGTTTGCCTGGGACCGTGCTTCTCCTGCTTTCTTTACCCAGTGCAGCTGCTTCTGCGGTGGGTAATTGAAGGGGAGGTGAATTTCCAGGAATGCATGGTGTATTTGGTCCTGCATCCTAGTGGTTGTGGTCACTGCTGTGTCTCATGCCAAGTGCCAGCCCTTGAAGCAAGCATGCTGGTGAGGCCATGACTCTAAATCTTCTCTGGAAGCCCTGCTGTGTGGAGGTGGAGAGTGTGGGAGGTGGGAAGAGGTGAGATGAAAGTAGAGTCTGGCCTAAAGCAGATGGGAAAGAGGTGAAGATGTGGAGGCGGGGAGAGGGCAGAGAGCACCCTGTTGGGATGTTTCCTCTCTTTCCTCCCATCTCTTCTCTTATCCTTTGTACACTCCTCTTTCCACCAAACTCTTGTTTCTGACCTCATCTAGGATTGGCTCTTGTCCTGCTTCTCTATTGTTAACAGCCATGCTAATGTCTGCCAGGTGTTTCCCACTGCAAGATGAAGTGTAACATGATGGGTAAGAGATGAAACAGTGAGGGGTCAAATATCTAAGCCTTTGAGTCAAAAGTGGAGTCTGATGAAACAGCAATCTTTAAGCAGAGAAAAGAGGAAAACGGTGGGAGGCGTTTGCTTCTATCAGAGCCCACAGTCCATGAACACACCGTAGGTGATACTTGCTAAGCACCAATAACTAGGATGTCAACAAAGAGTGTTTTCCCTCCAGACACTCCCACCCACTGAGGTTTGAGGAAATTGTCCTGAAAATGCCAGGTGCTATCTAAAAATAGATCTACTTTGCCACAATTCTTTACATGCAATACAGGAATAAACGTAGAGCATTCTTTGCAACCTCTATAAATGTAGTTCGATCTGTAAGCAAGACACTTTTTGTGTGGAATGGGCAGCAATTTCCATCAGAGAGTGACAAAGGCAAAAGGGAAGTTTGAAGACATTTGTTTCAAGAAGGAAGTAATTCCTAGCTTAGCAGTTATATGGATCATAGAAAAAGAGGATGTTAGGTGATGGGTCAAAAATTCCAAAGCAGAGAGTAACAGAATAAATTTGTTTGATGATATTGGTGAACTAATCTAGGAACGCCAACTAATTTGAGATTATTGATGATGTCTGCTATGTTGTTGCCCCTCAGGACAATTTTACTTTCTGAGATATTGGAGTGGAAGTGATACATTAAGATGTATTTTATATAAATGACACATATATATTCATATATGCTAGTACGCATATTTGTGTTACAAAAAAATAAACAAAAATTAAACTCCTTTATGAATCTCTGAAGTAGGTATGTTCATAACTGCTGCTACTTATGAACAGAGAATACTCAGTAGTAAAAGAAGAAAATGTCCAAGACTCCACCACTTTGAGATTGAATGACAACAATAAGAGAAAGACTTATTACCTCAAAAGGAGTCCACCAATTTTTTAAAAAAATCAATCTGCATAAATTACTTAGGGAGTTGCTTACTTATGGTATTGTTGAAATTACCAGAAACATCTGGCTTCCACACAGCCACTCCTTGTAACTATTTTCTCCACTGGAGAGAACATTGAGCTCCCCCAACTCCCACCACCAATGAATCCCTCAACTTAGTCCTCTTCTGAGAGATTCCTTTTCATAGATTTGAGATGACACCGTGACCAAAAGAAAAGTGTGTTTCCTACCTATGAGATGCTCTCAGTGTTTTATAATTGTATTCGGTGCATGAACTTCTGCATTGCTTTTGTTTTAAGCTGTGTGATTAGGTCGTCTTGGTTAAAAATGGTTCAGGTTAACATAAAGAATTAAAAAGGCATTCCCATGTGCTCCTATGTGAAAACAGCTTTATTTCATGAGACCTGTAGTTTGCCATAATGCATAAGGCAGAAACTGAGTGAATTCTTGAGTAGTAATCTTTATCCTTATATTCTATCTAAGTTAAAAGAGATAAGGAGAAAATAAAAAAAAAAATAAAAAACCTCTGCCAGAGTTTAAGTTCTCTATTTTTTTCCTATTATGCTACTTGGAGGAAAGAATTAGTAAATATCAGACATTAAAAAATAGAATTGTCCGGGCTATATTTGGGAGTCAAAATCAATTCAGCTCAATCTCTTGTGCCTGTCATAATTGGAACTGTGCTTCTGAACACTGAGAATTAATATTTAGAATACTGACTTGAAAACAACTGCAGTATCTCAAAATAAGCAACAAAAATTCTATTACAGAAGAATGTCTCTTGTCCTAATTCTACCTATCCACCTCTGGTATAACCGATTCTCTCCACATCTTTGGCAAAACTCACTGGCTGATATTGTGTGCTTACACACTCTTATGGCAAGCATGTTGACACACCTTTTTTTCCCACAGGTTGAGTTGTGCGTTTACAAGATCTGGTTGTGTTTGCTCCCAAATTTGATAATGTCAGTTTTGCTTGTTCTTATAATTACATAATTTAATTAAATATTATGTAAATTGATGAAGTAAGACTAGGAGAAGACAGCTGTTGTTTCTAAGATGAATACTTTGAAGACTCAATAAAGCAAGTCACTAAAATATTCCTACCAAAATATGTGAGGGCAAAGCAACTGTAAAGAATTGAGGAAAAAAACCATTTATCAACGTAGATTCTTCCCTGAGATTAACTCACAATTGTCATTAAGTTCTTAATTCAGTTCAAACTGGCAGTGATGGAGACTCTATTTTGATTCGTGAGACTCTAGTTGAACTGACATTGTTCTTTAACCACAGAATCACTAGTTTCAATTTTATAAGCTAAAAGGGCTTCTATTATATTTGGTATGCTATCCTTAAGGAAATAGAGAGTATTTGTATATAACTCTTTCATTTATTTATTCAACAAGCCAATTATTTTCCATGTACTGTGTTCTAAGACCTGTGCTAGGCATAGAATTCAAGGCCACAGCCCTTAAGGGGCTTATGTTTAGTGGGGAGAGAAAGACACTTAAACAGATGGTAGCAATGTAACTGAAGTTTTGAGGACAAATAAGAGTTTGCCAGATGAATAAGGCAGGGGGAGCACTACTGGTGAAAAGTGGAATATGAAATAGTGTGCTGTTTCAGGGAACCACTTGGGGTAACAATCGGGAGATTAATAAGGTTGACAGTGGCCACATGGTGATGAGTGTATGTCCTGAACTCTGAAGTTTTCACTTTATCCTGAAAGCTGGGAAGAGCTGCTGGAGCTTTTTAAACAAGAGCAAGGATCAAATTTGTGTTTTAAAATCATTACTCTGGCATCAGATTAGAATGTAGATTAGAGGAACTAAAGATTTAAGCTAATGACCAGTGATGGCTATCGTCCAGTTGAAAAATGGTGAGCATTTGAACATCTGAACTAAGGCACTCGGTAGCAAAGTTGTACGTGGAGAGAGAACGAGAGAGAAAGAGTAAGAGAGAAATAATGGATCCATTGTTGAAATTTCATCCCACCAGGATTTAATTTAATCAATTATAGGCCTACCAACATGTATATAAAATAACAGTTTTTAATTAAAATACTCAATTGAGATTTGATTTTCAAGAACATTAGACTTAGATTTTAGAATAGTATGATAAGGAACAGTGAATTAATTTATTTTAATAATATTTTTGAACCAATAGATTATATAAATTATATAAAAATGGTAGTAATAATGCCTCCAATTTAGGAGAATGGTTAGTGCCCTAAAATCTGCTGCTTCTCATTGATCCCACACTTGTTAATGTGACAGAAGTAGCATTTGTAAATGAAGAATGTCCAACTTTGTTTTTCTTGAGAGAATCCAGTTGTGTCTTTTAGAAGTTGGCTTAATTGTTGGCTGGGCCACTGTACTTTGGCGTTATTCTAAACACGATACTGCCTAAATTTAGAATGGATCCTGTCCACTGAAAGCCCCAAGTTGCATTTGTTAGAAATTCTCAAAAAATGCGGTTGAAAGGGAATAAAAGCCTATTTAGTCCTGGGACCATCACTCTCAGCTATAGATATGTTTAAATAGAACAAGCCCTAGAATAAAACAAAAGCAAATATCAGTCCACAAACTTGAAAACATAATTTTACAATAAATATTCACATATACTCAATTATTGTAACTGCATAACATCCTCTTCTGTGATAGAGAAAATTCTGTTATGCTGTAAACCTCATCATCAAAAGGTATTTTAAAACCAGGTGACATGATGTTAAATGTTGAGTGATGTCTGGGTCATTGTGTCAACAATAGTTTTCAAAGGAAAATATAAAATCTGCTTTAACGGTTGGTATTCAAAGTTACCCAGAAAATGATGTTATTAAGGTATGAGACAAGACAACGCCTCCTCAGGTAACAGATATAAAAGCTCAACTCTTAATATGCTGTAAGTCTGAAACTAACATCTTTACCCTGCCTACCTTCTTACTTTGTTAGCTAAATGTGTATTGTATAGTTAAAAGCTTTGGCACATCCACTAACAATGCACTTTTCATTATTCAAAGCTCTAAAAAAAAAAATCTCAATAATTTTGCAGTTCTAAAGATGAGATTGTCATAAATGTCCAGCTATATAAAATCAGAATTAAATCATTTGTGAGCAGAGTAGCTTAGAAACTAGGAAAAAACACCGCAGACTTCATGTATTCTCCTCTTTATTCACGACACTGTGCTGCAGGTAATTTTGAGGTGGCAGCACTCCATTTATTGTACAATTATGTCATGTTATTTTCCTATTGCCACAAAGCTGCCATGAAGCATGCTCCATATATGCCTGAAGAGTTTACCTTGTATGAATATTTGCATTAAATAAATGAAAATTCACCTCTTTCCACAGATATCATGCAGAGACACAAAAATGTTCCCTGCTATTAGCAATGGGCTTGTACCCATAAAAATTGTAAATGAATTTTTGCTTGATTTGTTCCATTTATATAAAATAGATTGAACATGCAGCTTTATGAAAATGTGTTTATTTAACCAGAAACCACAAATATTTTTAAGAATGCACTTTCCTATTTAACTTTTAATTCCAGAATTTCTCTTTATGAATGTTCATAGTGATTTTATTGAACTGTAAGCTAAAATAAATGTACCAGTGGGATTTTATAGCATTTTTTTTTCAACGGAATGTTTGTTTGGGGTAGAACATAAGTTTAGAAGTATGATTGATAAATGTTTGAAATAAAATGTCTGCAAAAGCAGAGAGAGCAGATTCAGGGCGACTTCACTGTGAATATTTGACAGTCCAAATCAATGTAAACTCTAATGGACAATGGAAAGCTCCCATGGTAATTATATTTTTTATTGTGATTAAAAATTCCTACATGAACATATTTTTCTTTATTTGCAACCTCAGCAAGATAAAACTGGCTCCTTTGTATAGTAATTTTATTACTATTTTGAAATGCTAGAAACCAAGTCAAAATTGTGAACATTGGTGCTTGTGCTCTGTTCTCCACAAAAAGCATGTGAATATACATATATATAATATAATAATTAGTTGTAGAAATTAAATAACATCTGAAGAAAAAAAAATGCATCCAGAGAAACGAAGTAGAAGTGCAAATCTATTTTGGTTATCCTGTCAGTAATTCATGCCGGATAATCATGAGCCCAGCAGTTAATGACCTCTACTCGGATACATTAAGTCCAACCAAAGATAATGGTGTCCTGGGTAAATTAACAAACCCAGTGGTAAACTTGCTTCCAGTTCAGCAGGAGACAGTGTGCAAATTAGCATTAGTTCTTAATAAGATCAGTGTCCTGCAATCCACAATTCTTCAGTGTTCATAATGCTGTCTCGTTTCAGGTGAAAATTTTTTCTCCTGAAAAGCCTGATGCAATACTTTCTCTTGACAGAGATTGTTGTCATCCTAATCAGTCCCCCACCTTAAAACTTTCTCCGTTTTTCCCACTTTCATGCTGTGAAGGCTGCTGTGAGTTGTTGAGAACGATTACTCATTTGTAAGCTTCTTTAATAACATTTTTGTTCGATGTTGAGGTTCCCAGCAGAGTCAACCAAAAATTTGATTTTATGATTATAACCATTCTGGAAAAGTTGTGGTAAGTGTATAGGCAATCTTGATGGAATTTACTAATCACCACTTCATGCGTCCTTTCCAAATAGCATTTATACTTTGTTAAATAGCTGGATACCCACAGACAAGTAGGTACTGAGTTATTTTGTAGGATTCTTAGGTGGCTGTGCCTGTCCTAGTTTGCATTTGGAAAAGGATAAAACCTGCAAGGAAAGATGAGGATTATTGTAAAAATTTATTTTAAAGGCAAGTTTTACTACAGTGTTTGAAACATTAAATATTTTTAAAAGCAATTATTAAAAAGAAAACCTGTGATATATGTGATATTGGTGCGCATCTGCTATTTTATTTGAAATAAATATATTTGGCTTTTATTGAGTACCTGCTAAAAATGATATATGGATTAGTGCTTCAAAGAAATGACACGTGTCTAAACAAATAAGGAATATGTATGTGGATATGTGTGTACATGTTTGTGTATGTGCATATACATGTACACACGTGTGTATGTGTGTGTGTTTACAACCACCTATCTTAGAGTTGAAGCACAAGACGATGAAGGTCTGCATGCATATTTCAATAGGTTTGGAATGTTTGGGATACAAGTTCTCACACATTATCTGTCAAAAGTTTTGTAAGTAAAAAAAAGTTAAATACATGGATCTTGTCTGAAGAATCCTCTCACTGTAAAATGTTTACCTTTTGTGACACATTATTATTTCATGATTATGTTAAAATACTCTTAAAGAGTTTTACATGTTAACCAGCTACTAAGAATGCCTTAATAGAGTACTAATTTTTGTTAGAGGTGTCTCGACAATTTGAATTTTATATGCATGCATTATGTTTTTTTAAAATGGGAAAATTATGCATCTGAAGGAATCTGTCTAGAATAATGGGGTTCTATAGAGGTTACTTTAATCACGTTCTCCAGCAGTTATAGCTGTTTTACATCTTATTTGCAACAAAAGGGAACTCTAATTATCTTCAAAAAGAGCATAAAATGGTGTGTCTTGCTGCTGATGTAATGTTGATTCCTGAATGCTGCTGATAGGAACTGACAACTAAATGCATGTCACACTTTTCAAAAATCAGCCATAGTGACAGGATAACCACCTTTCGTGACCTAGGAGCCCGAAAAGGGAGTATATATTTGCCTGTTAAGTAGAAACAATTTGCAGTCTTTCTTTTTTTAAAATAAAAATACACTTGTCCCTAGGTTAGAAATAATTTATTTACTAATGTTAAAACTTGCTTATGTGATTTAAATTTTTAGAAGCCACCTACTGTAAATTATCTTAACTGTATTTAGTGTCAGTTCAAACCGTGGGAAAGAAGAGTTGCCTGAACCTCTGGCCTCTCGTCTCCCTGCATTTTTTTTTTTCCTTTTTGGCTTACAGACATAGGTGAGTATATATTTATACCCAATACTGGAGTCCTGCACGTATGATTAACATGTGCTTCAGTTTTATTTCCAACTCACACAGATCTCATTTATAAATACAAATGAGATGCATATAGCCTATTACAAAATATTAAAATTAGAATTGAAAAGAAGATTGCATGTTTTAAGTCTGGCTGCAGTAGTCATGTTATATGGTGTTTGTAAGATTGAACTGGTCGACTCCAAGCCCCAGATACGAAATTAATCAATGCAGGTCTGTAATATACTGCAAATAACCAACCTGTACCACAGACTTGATTTAAGGTTCACATTAAATGATGGTGAGCTGGTCTAGAAAAGAAGTCATACTCTTCCATATACAGCATGTTCAAATGTACAGAACTCAACTCCAAAACTAAGGTTGAGCCTTTGTGAACAATAAAACTTGTAGTTTATACTCAGGCAGACTTTTATGCACAACGATGACATGACATCAGATTTTGTCTTTACTCTTCTTCTGCCTTAAATAGGAGACTTGAAGGGGTGAGGAGCAGAGGTAGAGACCAGAGAGACATTTCCCTGTGTTATATAGACAATTACACAAAATATATCTTTATTATGACTGCTTAGACCAGAGAAAATTTTCACTGAGTTCTGAATTTTGAACACAAGCATTTATGGCTCAACTATTTACGGAATGGATTAATCTACTTTGGGGGTTAAATTGGCATTCTCTTTTTCCCTTTGCCTAGCTAGCATTCAAATTTTCAATAATACAGCTGAATTACAAGGAGTAATTGTAGGCAGAGACATGGAGAGAGAGAGAGAGAGATAAAGAGAGAGATGAAAATAGAAAAGAAGAGAAAAAGGGAAACAGAAAGAGATGGAAGAGATATATATCTACAACTGAGTTTGATATAAATAAGCTCAAATAATTATTTGCCTTTTAGCATCATGGACACCTTCCACTGTGAATATAGTAAATAAAAAAGGCTATAGATAAAACTCTATATCTGAGCAAATGATAGAATTCAAATGTATTCCTCCATTCATCCAACAAAAATTACCTCAATTTCTCTTGATAGTGAATAGTCTAGGTGCTGAGGACATGGCTGCAAACAGTGACACCAAAGAGAAGACATTATATAGTTGGTGAGATATAGGTTGTAATTAATAATCAAATTACAATCATGATAAGGTCAAGGGAAGGTCTGAGGTACTCAGAAGTCAGGGAAGATATTCTTGAGGAAATGATCACAGGTTATAGAGAAAATTATTGCAGGAACTGAACAGTGGGCGAGGAGAGTGGTGGCTCTCGATATTGGTAGCAGCTGTGGATACAGTGTAGCAGATGAGTGATGTCCCTGGAATGAAGTCATTCTTAAACTCCTGCGGTGGGGAGAGCAGTGATGCTCTTACTGTTCTTTGCTTCTTAGTTCAAGGAGAATTTCCTGAATGCTCTGTGATGATAGAAAATCATGTGTTCTTCGATTGTCCAAACAAACAAATTCCTTTTTGTTGTTGTCATTGTTCATATAAACTTTGGAATCTGAAAAGACTAGCTCCAACAATTTCTAACTGTGCAACTTGGGGCAATTTACCTGGAGTTTCTATTTCCTCATTTGTAAAGTAGCGATAACACCCACATTAGTGGGTTACTGTTCACAGCAAAATATACATAACATCATACCTACCACACAGTAGGTACTTGGAAAAACACATCCCTAGTAACATGGAATTAGTAAAGTTTTCTGGAAGAGATTGGAAGATTAAAAATGGAAGAAAATAAAAATAAAGAGTCAGACATGTAATGGAGAGAGAGAAGAATTCCCAGGATGCCTGCTACCTAACAATCCTTCATGTGGGAATCATTTACTCAGTGCTCACTTCCCAGACTGCACCATTAAATAACCCGTCATGTTCTAGCCCCAGGAATTTGAATCTTTCCAAGCTAGATACCTTCATTCTGCCTTCAATTTTGCTATATCCTTACTCTACATGGATTGTATCAGATTTCACCAAACTTATTCTATGGGATATTAATACATGTTACATGTAAAAAAATAAAGCAAAGGTTTTCTTGGCCAAATAAATTTAGAAAACTCTGGCTAAATGATGCCAAACAATTCTCAGAACTTTTTATTAAGCTAATGTGCACTGTTTACCCTTCGCCCCAGCCCCCAGAAAAGAGCATGGTACATATAGTTTTCCAAATGTTCTTGACATATAAGAGCATCTGGAGAAATTCTCTTCCTCACAATGAACAAAGGTCTTTTTGTTCCTCTTAAAGATTTTAATAAAGTCTCTCTCATTTTCTTTCTTTCTCACATATACTTACACATTTCTCTTGCAAGAAAAAAGGTTATTAAAAGTTGAAAGATGCTCAAGACAATATAGCAGCCATAAGGATAGAAATGTAGATCAATGGAATAGAATTGAGAGTCCAAAATTAAATCCTCATATTTAATTAATTTTTGAGAAGGGTGCCCAGATAATTCAATGACAGAAAGAATAGTCTTTTCAACAAATGAGATACTTGAATATCCACATGCAAAAGAACAAAATTAGACCCCTTCCTTATACCATACACAAAATTAATCATACACCTAAATGTAAGAGCTAAAGCTACACAATCTTTAGAATAAAGTGTAGGAGTCAATCTCTGTGATTCAGGGTTAGACAATGATTTCTTAGTTACAACACCGAAAGCACAGCAAGAAAAGAAAACACAGATAAGTTGGAGATTAACAAAACTAAAAATTTTGTGTTGTAAATAATACCATGAAGAAAGTGAAAAGAACCCACAAAGTGAGAGAGAATGTTTACAAATTTTATTAAATATATTTATTAAGATATTTTTATCCAGGATATATAAAGAACTCTAAAGTTAAATAACAAAAATACAAATAACCCAGTTCAAAATGGACAAAGGATTTGAATAGACATTTCTCCAAGGAAGATATACAAATAATAACCTTATGCCAATACTCAACAACTATTTTTGTGAGATAAATGCAAATTAAAACACAGCAAGATACTACTTCACATTCACAAGAATGGCTAGAATAAAAAAGACACCCAATAAAAGTGTTGACAAGTATGTGGAGAAGTTATATTAGTAATTCTCACATATTGTTAATGGGGATTAAATTGGTGAAACCACTTTGGAAAACCATTTGAGTTTTTCAGTAAGTTAAACATATGATTCAGCAGTTCTATAGGGTGTCCCAAAAGTAACCATACATAGGAAAAATGGGAAATTGTAGCTAAATGTACCTTTATTTTCAAAATATTCATTACAAAATTTTACACAATGTTTCCTTTATATGGAGACTTTTGTCTCCTGTATTCCCAGGAACGTGCCTAAGAAAAATAAAAATGTATGCAACACACAAAAATTTATACATAAATGCTCATAGTCACATCATTTATAATAACCAAGAAGTGCAAAAAAAACCCCAAATATCTATCAGCTGATGAATAGATAAAGAAAATATGGTATATCTATACAATGGAATTTATTTGGAAACAAATAAGAACAAAATACTGATATATACAACATGAATAAACCTCAAAAATGTTATACAAGTGAAAAGCCAGCCACAAACATTGCATATTGAATAAGTCCATTTATATGAATTGTCCAGTGCAGCCAAATCTATATAGAGATACAATGGGTTAGTGATTACCTCGCGCTGTAGAAGAGTGAAGGAAGAATGGGCAATGACTGACATTGGGTACAGAGTTTCTTTGGGGAATGATAAAAATGTTCTAAAATTAGATTGCAGTGATAGCTGTACAACTCTGTAAATATACTAAAAAATATTGATTTATGTATCGAACAAGCAAACTTTATGGGATGTAAATTATATCTCAATAAAGCTATTTTTTTTTTTTTAAAAAGACTGGACGGAAAAAGAACTTGGAGTCTGCTAGTCTGGAAAAAGACTCACTAGGATAAGACTCAAGAGTCTTCCATAATTTTATAAAATAAGAGCAATAGTGGAGAAATACAAATCCAAATATCACCAAGTATTTTAAAAGTACTATCAAACCCAAATTAATTCCAACAAAACAAAATAGTTTGTGAATATAAATGGCATATGCTTAAGCTCACACAGACAAAAATACGGCTCTGGGAGATCACTGCTACCAACTCACTGTCACTCTTATGACTAATATATTTCTTATAACTTTGGTTTTGTTTTTTAATAGATTTTTATTTTATAATTTTAGTAGAGTATTGATTTTAATGAAAACCCAAGAAATGGTTAGTTTTAATCTGGACTGTCAGACTTATATAATATTGATATCTCTAAAATATATGTATGTATATATGTATTAATACATATAAAAATGTAAGAGAAAATAATTCATTTTATTTCTGAATACTTTTTATGAAAGAGTCTTTATAAACTACTGACCTGGAGATGATACCACCTTGAAAGAAGAATTTTGATTTAATCACTTAAGAGGTCTCTCTTTTTGTCGCTTTTATGTAATAAATGAAGACAAACCTATGTCTGAAGTCTGTGATGTTAATTTCTTTTTCATAATTTTCAGGGAGATGTAAGGAAGAAAATTTTTTTTTAAAAGAATGGGGTATAATTTTAAGAACTTATTATTATTAGAATATTGTTTGTCTTCATTTATTATGGGATTCAATGTACAGAAATCTGCAGAATTTTCTTTCCTAGTATTGAATTATTTGCAGATTGATTTTAGATAACTAATATTCCTGAAATGGTTCAAGTGCGTACCTATGGAAACAGGAGGAATGGATAAACTGAAAAAAGGCAACTGTCTTTGCATCTCCCTAATGGCCAATGATGTTCAACAAATTTTTTTGTGCTTATTTTCCATCTGTGTATCTTCTTTGGTAGCAATGTCTCTTCTTTTTTGTCTATTTCCTGATTGAATTATTTGTTATTTTGCTGTAGAGTTCTGAGAGTTCATCATTTATTTTAGATACTAATATTTTGTATAGTATGTGGATTGCAAATATTTATTCACTCCTTTTGCTGTTGTTTCAAAATTTCAATGTTGCTTTTTGTATGCCCTTCCCCCCAATGCTGTTTTTAAGGAACTAAAATATTACATCTGGTGAATGGCAAAGGTTTCACTATACATCAAATGCAGAACACCTATGAAGCAGAGGAATCTTGACTTTTTAAACAGATGCAGATTAAAAAGAAAAGATGCAGGACTCCTTTAGTTCTTCACTCATCTTTGGAAACTTTCCAGAGTACTGTTTCACATTATAGAAAAGAAAAAATATCTTGCATTAGAATTCTTCAACATCTGCATGCTGCTTCACATTGTTCTGCAGCAAATACCGTACAGCCTGTATCTAGTTCTGTGTTCCTGTAATGGTAATGGTCTGATCTTCAGCTTGTAAAATCTCATCAATTTTGATCAAACCTCCTGACTCATGACAGATTTGTTTCATCTGCTGACCACCTTTGCCAATAGAGTGCTAGCCAAATCTTTGGGAGTAGTTACTTGTGTAGTAATAATAGGTCCACCAAGTTCACCATATAAGCCATGGCCCCCTGCATAGGAATAATCTTATATGGAGCCATCCTGTGGTTCATAACCCGTTTGCCATCCTGATAGGCTCCATGTATCTGTTGAGGAATCCCAAGATTCATCAATACTGAAACCAACCATGCCATTGTAATGGTCTCTAGGTCTTCCTCTTCAGTCATAGGTCATTAGATCTCCTCCTCTGAGTGGTGGTTGTGAAGGAAGAGGGAGATTCCAAGCTCTGCTACTTCATCAGGTAGCAGGAGGAGGAAGCAGTCCTCAATAAGGCCTCATATCATCATAATCTCTTCTAGATGGAGGTATGGGAGGCCCACCCCGACCAGGAGGAATTCTGTCAAAACCACCTCTTCCCTGCATCAGAAATCCCACATACCATCCTTGGCAGTTATCAAATATCATTGTAAAACCACCATAATCATATGTTTCATTGTAAAAATTGGGATCCTAAGTCTGTGCACATTCTTTACTGGAAGACACAAATATAAGATCGACAATGATCTCTATCCACTCTATAACCCTATCAGGATTTTCTCCAGTAAGAACGACTCTGTCAGTGAACCGAGGACAGCATTCTTAGAGAAGCTTGATTGTTGTCTAATTGTTCTCTTGAAGTTCTTTGATTTTAGCACCTTAGACACTAATAATTCCTCCTGCCAGATTCTGATGAATTACTGTCTCAACTTGCAGTCAAAGTCACTTCCTATATAGTGCTGGCAATTTAATCCTTCCACGGCATTGAATTCCAGTGGGACCTGGCTGGCTGCAGTGGGTGATGGCAATGGCAGGCCCTCTTCTGTAGTAGGGATGGTTTTCCTCAGAATTTCTCCAGTTGTTTCAATATCAGCTCTGACACTCAGTACGCATTCAGGGTTGCTGCTGTCTGGGACTGAAGCACTGGCAATTGTAGTCTGTATGAAGAGCCTTAATATTCTTGCCTCCTTTCCCAATCACTGCTCTAGCATTCTCGTTCATCAGTGTTCCGAGATCATTGGTTCTTAGAATGTTTGTAATAAGTACAGATAGTTTCATATATTCTGCAGGACCTTTACCAAATTCATCTTAGGTGTCAATGTTGGGGAACGTTTTCTCTGGCTGTTCAGTTTTCATTTTCTTATATTTGATAAACACACCAATCAGTTATTATATATCCTTGCAGAGCAGAACTGAAGTGTCCTGAGTGGGACCAACAACTGACACTCTAGTGCTGCAGCAGCCCCACAAGGCCGCTGTCCCTCCCCACGGTAGGTTGTAATTTTAATTTCAGTGTCCACATGTTCATTACTAGGATGCTAAAATTCAACTGACATTTGTATATTTATCTTGTATCCCTGTATCTTGCTAAATTCACTTATTAGTTCTAGGTGTTTTTTGGTTTTCATTTTGTTAGTTTTTTTTTCTTAGACTCTGATATATCTTTGTATTCCATTCTTCCATTGTCCTGATGAATAGTATCTGGCTTCCTTCTATCCACACTAATTTCTTCATCTAATGATCACTTGGCCACATCCTTGGTGTTCTCTCCTGAACACGCATTTTTCTTTCTTCATAACATGGCTAGGCTGAAAATTTTCCAAATCTTTAAATTCTGCCACCATTTTGATTATAAATTCCATCTTTAAATCATTTCTTTCATATTTTACCAAAAGCAATCAAGAAAACGCATGCCATATTCTCAACACTTTGCTTCATTTATTTCTTCCACAAAATACACTATTTCATTGCTCACAACTTCCACCCTCCAAAAAGCACCAGGGCATGAACCCAATTCACCAAGTTTTTTGCCACTTTATTAAAAAAAATGCCCTTATTTTAAGTTTGCAATATGTTTCCTCATTTGCATCTGAGTTCTCACAAGAATGGCCTTTACTGTTCATGATTCTATCAACATCCTGTTTATAACCACTTTGGTGATCTCTAAGAAGATCGAGCCTTTCTCTACAGCTCTCTTCTTCTGAGCCCTCACCGAATTCACCCCAATACTGCATTCATGGCAATGCAGGCTTCACCTAGCCTGCTCCTCCAAACTCTTCCAGCTTCTGTCCATTACCCAGTACTGAAGCTGCTTCCACATTTTTAGGAATTTTTTACAGCAGCACCCCACTTCTCAATACCAATTTCTGTTCCAGTGCACTTGGGATACTGTAACAAGATACCATAAACAACAGAAATTTATTTCTCACAGTTCTGGAGGCTGCAAAGTCCAAAATTGAGGTGCCAGTAGATTCACTGCCTGGTGAGGGCTCGTTCCCTATAGATGATGTCTTCACATAGTGGAAGGGACGAACAAGATCCCTCCCTTTTCTTAAATGCACTAATCCCATTTATAAGGTCCTTTTCCTTATGACTTAATCGCCTCCCCCAAAGGTCCCAGCTCTTAATACCTTTAAGGTATTAAGGTTAGGTTTTTTTTTTTTTTGAGACAGAGTCTCACTCTTTTGCCTGGGCTTGAGTGAGTGACATGTCCTCAGTCTAGCTCACAGCAACCTCACACTCCTGGGCTCAAGCGATCCTCCTGCCTCAGCTTCCCAAGTAGCTGGGACTACAGGCATGTGCCACCATGCCCGGCTAATTTTTTCTATATGTTTTCAGTTGGCTTATTTATTTCTTTGTATTTTTTTTTTTTTTAGTAGATACGGGGTCTCGCTCTTGTTCAGGCTGATTTCAAACTCCTGAGCTCAAACAATCCTCCCGCCTCGTTCTCCCAGAGTGCTAGGATTACAGGCGTGAGCCACTGCACTCAGCCAGGTTTTAAATTATGAATTTAAAACACTCAGACCGTACCAGGGTAGCCTGTGTTTTTCCAGGAGTTTATATGTACAGAACTGTTTCTCATAGTCCTTTATTTTCCTTTTGGTGTCTGTAGGATCTATAGTGACAGTCTCTGTTTCATTTATGATATTGGTTATTTGTATCCTCCCTCATTTTACTTCTTCAGTCTTGCCAGTGGTTTGATAATTTTTTTGATATTTTCAAGGGGCCAGCTCATTGTCTCATTGATTTTTCTGTATTGTTTTTCTACTTTCAATTTTATCGATTTCCATTCTTATCCTTATTATTTCTTTCTCTTTGCTAGCTTTATGCCACTCATTTTCCTATCTCCTGAGATGTGAGATTAGATTATTGAGACTTTCTCTCTTTAGAAGACTCAGGAGAAGAAGCAAAATCTATAGCTTTATTCATATTTTTGCTTATTCTGTTTATCCTTCCTTCCTGGTATTCCAAGATTTCTTTTTTTTTTAATTGTTCTCTTTCTAATAAAAAAAAACTTTCTTTTAGAGTAAGTCTGCTGGCAACAAATTCTCTTTGTTTTCGCTCAGCTGAGAATATCTTCATTTCTCCTTCATTTCTGAAGTATATTCTTTCTTGTAAAAGATTCTTGGTTGAAAGTTCTTTTCTTTTAGCACTTAAAACATGTTATGCCACTTCCTAGTTTCTGAAGAGAAATCCACTCTAATTCAAATTGTTTTTCCCATATAGAAAAGGTGTTTTTCTTTCTTACTGCTTCAAGACATTTTTTTTCTTTAGTTTTCACAAGCTTGATTATCGTGTGTTTTGTGGATTTCTTTGCATATATCCTATTTGGAATTCATTAACCTTTTTGAATCTATAGGTTTAAGTCTTCTATTAAATTTGTGAAGTGTTCAACTGTTACTTTTTTGAATACTTTTTCAATTCTTCCTTTTTTCTCCATTCCCCCTGAGACACAGACTTTGTAAATGTTAGAACTCTTGTTATAGTCCCACAGGTCCCTGAGGATTGATTATTTATTTATTTTTTTAAGGATATTTTCTCTCTGTTGTTCAGATTTCATAATTTCTATTGCTTTATCTTCAAGTTCACTGATTTTTTTTCCCAATTTCCCCTCCATTCTGCTGTTATGTCCAGCCATTGAATTTTTTATTTCAGTTATTATATTTTTTAGTTCTAACATTTATTTTGTTCCTCTTAGTGTTTTCCTCTTTGTGTTTGGAAGGAAGGCTATTTTTTTTGACATATCTGACACTTGCTTATAATTGTTCATTGAAACATGTTTATGACAAGAATATCTTTTTCAGATAATGTTAATTTTCTGTTTTCTTTGTGTTATCGTTTATTAATTGTCTTTTCAAAATTAAGTTTGAAATATTCCTGGATCTTGGTATGAAGCATGATTTTTAATTAAAACCTTAACATTTGGTATATTATGTTATGAGATCCTGACTCTTATTTAAACCTCTGTTTTAGGTGGCTTCTTCTGACATTGCTCTGGCAGGTAAAAGAGCAGTACTACCTTATTACTATCAGGTGGGAATAGAAGTTCAGGTTCTCCACTTGACCTCTGTTGATACCCAGGGTAGAGACTCTTCATTATCACTGGGTGAAGGTGGACGGTTTTGTTCACCACAATGCTTCTATTTGCTTCACTGACTGGGATGAGTAGTAGTGCCTCCTTCTTGCTCCCCAAATGGCCTTCACTGACCACATGAGGTGAGGTGAGTGGCCTCATTAACAGTAGGTGGTGGCGAAAGTCCTGGCAACATCTCAGCAGAGAAGGAAGTGTGTATCATTATTGTGGTGGAGGGGGTAGAAATCCAGGATCTCCAACACCTGGGAATCCACTAACACTAGGAGAACAGGGGGAGCTCATTACTACCTGGTAGGCTTAGAAGTTGTGACTTTCTACTTGGATTTCTCTTTTACTACCCCAATGGGGGATTTGGATACTTCATCATAGCCTGGCTAGATTGGAAGTGTAGACTCCCCATTAAGGCTTTGCTAGCATGAGTCGGGGTGGGGCTCCATTTTTTCTGTAGTGTTTAGTTTCATCAAAGCAGTTATTTTCTAAAAGTTTTCATTCTTGCAAGGCTATCTCTTTCCTAATCCTTTCGCTAGAGAGAGTGAGATTTTTGTTGATTCTTTTTCTGAGCGTGTCCATTGGTATTTCTGGTATTGCTTGTTTCGTCAGGGATAAGTCTTGACATGTGATGTGAAAAGAAAAAGGAAATTCACCGCCACATTGTTCTTTGTGTCCTGATGTCTCTAGTATGTCTGTTTCTTCTCTCACCTTTCAGAGACTTTGTTTGTTTTATAAATCATTTCTAGGGCTTCTACTTGTCCTTCATTAGAGGAATGAGAAAAAGTATGTCTACTCTATCTTCCCAGAAGCAGAAGTCTCCCTGTTTAGTTTTTTTTTTTTTGCTGCCCTTGTTGTTTTAAGAAACTGCCAAAATATTTTCCACAGTGGCTGGCTGTACCATTTACACTCCCATGAGCAATGTGTGAGAGGTATAGTTTCTCTACACCTTCTCCAAGTATTTAATATTGTCACTATTGTTTATTGTTGCTGTTTTAGTAAAAGTGTAGTAATATCTCATCATAGCCTTAAATTGCATTCCTTTGATGTCTAGTGATATTGAACATCTTTTAATGTGCTTATTAGCATCTCTGCATTCTTTTTGATGAGAAGTCTTTTTATGCCTTTTGCCCATTTTCTATCCAATTCAATTTAACTTAATCTGATAACCAGAAGAGTTAATTTTCATGATTATTAGGCCAAGTTCTATTAACAATACTGGGAAATAGAGAAATAAGACAACTTCATTAGACAGCAATATCATTTATGATCTATACCGGAGTTTCTCAACTTTGGCACCATCGAAGACATTGATACTTTGGGATGAATGATTCTTTGTTGTGGGGAATTATGTGTATTGTAGGATATTAAAAAGCATCCATAGTCTTCATCCATGAGATACCAGGACCTCCTCTTTCTTCAGTTACGGTGACCAAAACTGTCTCAAGACATTTCTAAATGTCCCCTGGGTGGAAAATCACCCTCAGTTGAAAACCAATGATCTATGCTCACTTTAACCAATATCAGTGGGAGAAAAAAATATATTAAACACAAGATCTTCCAAGCACGTAGGCTGAATTTGATTCTTCTACACGTAACTTAATTTTATTATCTATCATAACACCTATCTATCTAGTAACACCTGCACTCCACCAGCTGCACTGTGGCAAATGTGCACTGTGGCACATTCCCCACCCCAACTCTTCCCCAGGCTTTCCTTCATGTTGGTGTTTTGTAGACCACATGTGACTCTTCATATGATTATTATTTTTCTCATTTGTATGTGGTTTTTCTCATTAAAATGTCATTATCAAAAGGTGGAAACCCCTTAGTTAGGGTGGCATGGAAAAGACCCATTAGCAATTCAGCCTTTACTGAAATTTTTTTTAAGGATGAATAATATTCCATTGTGTTTACTAAAATGTTAACTCACTTGGTAAAGCTTCCACTGTGTTCTTGGCCCATTCAAGTTTGTGGTCAAGAAATGCTTAACCTTCCTTCATTTTGTCTGCTTTTTTCCATTACTCTTTTGGTCTCTCCATAATTTCTTGCTGATCTTTACAGTTTCTCCTGAATATATCTTGACTCGGTTTTTTTTTTTTTCTACTAACTAAACTTGATGCTACTTTCTTTTGTTTTATAATAGATTCCCCATCTGAATTCCTCTCTGGTCAATACTGCTGATGCAGGATTTTTTTATTCAAAAGAAAATCCAGGATATAGCCAAATCACCTCTAAATAAAGGTAAAGACAAATTTCAATGTGATTACAAAAAATTCTCTTCTTTTATGAAATAGGAAAAAATAGAAATTTGAATTGTTTATAAAGAATATAGTTGAAATTGGGATCCAAGGAAAGAAAATATCTAAGAAAAAAACTTGGTTAGTGCATAAGATCTGGCTAGGGTAATCCTATTTCATGCATGTAAATTGACAGATAGGCATAACATGATAATAATGTGTGTCTTTACTACAATGTGTTTTTTAAAGTGGACCTAGACTACCAGGGATAAAAAATGATTATCAGAGTTCAATATTTGTTGTATCTTAAATACAGTACTTAGCAGAACGAAGGATGTTAAGTCATAATAATATTCTTTCTCTTTTTTATTTTCAGAATTGATTGAATCAATGTATGTCCTTTTGCTAAGGCCTCAGCCTGGTATCATAAGAATATACCTTTCTGAAGACACTTCCATTGGAATTAACTCATTCTGTGCTGATATACATCATTTTCTTCACTTTAGAATTGTATTACAGAAAGTGTTGATACTATTTGATCACTTATGAATTATCAACATTTAAATTTTTAAAAGATGTGAGCATCTCTGGTAATTTCTGGACATACACTTTTGATTTCAGTATTCAGTTCTGATATTTCTCCACATTGGGAAAGTATGGACATAATTAGGCTTTTCTTTTGCTTAACTACAAAAATCAAAGGAATATTTTGCCATCCTCAACTTTATTGGTTCTTGGAATGTTTGCAATAACTATGTACAGATAAAATTTAGATGAACTTTTTGAAAGCTTGACTTTTTTTTGAAGCTGGTTGATTTCAATTAGAATTGAGTTAAAGGTTAAGCCAGCTTTTCTGTATAAATTATTGAATATTGCTGAGTCACGTGGGTGTTAAGACTTTGACAAGTTGTGATATTTTCTTCAACATGTGACACTAAAAAATATGACAACCAAGAGCCAATTTGTAAGATATATTTTTCTCAAAACATCTTATAACTTAAGAAATGTTCCATTTCAGTTTTTTAAAACCTGTTTTCTCAAAAGCGTCAGTTTTTAATTAATGCCAACTATTGAGTTTGAGGATTAGTCATATTTCTTGCTGCTACTATTTTTTTAATTATTTCTAACCTTTTGTTCATGACCCTGTTCATTAGCACATCCAACTGGAACAGAAGTGTAAAAAAAAAAAGAGAAGGGAATTCAAATTAATCCATTATATTATTTTCTAATATCCTTGGTCAATTTGGGAAAGGAGATATTAGAGCCCATGGACCAAATTACCAATTTGTAACGCATGTAGATTTTACATTACTTTTAGGTGGCCTAGCATCAGCATAAGTGAACTAAACCAATGTGCATGCATTGGCTTGTAATGCATGTGTCATTATAATACCTTCCTTAATACACTTATCAGCATTGGCAGAATGAAGGATTAAGAATGGCATAACTAAAACATGGGATTATTTGATTCTGAAATATAGGAATTAACAAAATAATTTGTTTTTAGAAATATAGGATTTAGACTGGCCCTCTATTGAAATCTTTGAGTTAGCAAACAAGTTAAAATGTATAAATGTGTAGAAAAATAATTGTTTTTAAGACTAAAATTATACCTGGCATATGTTTGTTATGTAAATATATGTGGACATATATCTATATTTGTGTCTAACTATGTTTTGGTTTTTCTATTGAAAATATAATTTTTACTTGTGGCAAATTTAATGTTATATATCTAAGCCAAAAATGAAGATAAAATAACCTTGTGTTCATATAAGAGAAAAAGAATTAGTCTCTTAAGCTTTCTTCTTGGGGAGGTAAGAAAAAACACATCTTTTAAATCAAAAGATAAGTTTTAAAGAGCTTAAAGAGATCTTTAAAATATAGGTTCATCTAAATAATTCCTTGGAATATTTTCTATGATCATAATATAGAGAAAAAAAGCTGGGAATTTCCAACTAAGGATAAATTTATTCATTAATATTATTGATTTATTTATTTAAATGTAAAAGTCAATGTTTATATATATTTATACAGATATTTTCCAATTTCTCTACTACCCATTTCTTCTTATATCTTGTTCCTGCCATTCAGTTCAACTTTTTTCTTATATAAACCTGTTAGTTTTTTAAATTAAGAGTCTTGGTGTCACCAATTATCTCTGTCTTTATTTGAAAATATTCTAAATAGGATTTGTGCTTTAAATGATACTGTAGAATAATTGAATATTCAATTCTGTTGAAAATTTTTTTCTTTTACTATGTTTTCCATTTCTTATCTCTTTTTTTTTGAAACAGAGTCTTGTTCTGCTGTCCAGGCTAGAGTGCAGTGGTGTCATTATAGCTCACAGCAACCTCAATCTCCTGGATTCAAGAGCTCCTCCTGCCTCAGCCTCCTGAGTAGCTGGGACTACAGAAGCACCCACTCCTGGCTAATTTTTTCTATTTTTAGTAGAGACAGGATCTCACTCTTGCTCAGGCTGGTCTCGAACTCCTGAGCTCAAGTGATCCTTCTGCCTCAGCCTCTCAGAGTGCTAGAATTATAGGCATGAGCCACTGTGCCCAGCTTATTTCTTCTCATATGTCTTCAATCGTTTAGAACGTAATTATTTTGTGGTCTAACAAATATTATCTCAAGTTTTGGGATGCAAATCTTCTAATTTATTGTGACCGTTGATCATATTTTATGATGGATAATTTTCTCCTGTGATTTTAATTTTGAGAGATCCTATTTTAAAAGAAGTCTAGTAATTCCTGGGAGTCTGAAGTCCCCTGAGTTGTTGAAAGTTGATTGCAATTACTTTTCCTAGATGAAGTCCAGGTTTCAGCAGTCCAAGACAAGGTTTTACATTTTGTGTAAATGTGATTTCCAATTTACACATGATGTAGGCCTAGAGTTAAATTTCTTTCTTTTTTTTTTTTGAGACAGAGTCTCACTCTCTTGTCCGGGCTAGAGTGCCATGGCGTCAGCCTAGCTCACAGCAACCTCAAATTTCCTAGGCTCAACCAATTCTCCTGCCTCAGCCTCCCGAGTAGCTGGGACTACAGGCATGTGCCACCATACCCAACTAATTTTTTCTATATATTTTTAGTTGTCCGGTTAATTTCTTTCTATTTTTAGTAGAGACAGGGTCTCATTCTTGCTCAGGTTGGTTTCGAACTTCTGAGCTCAAACAATCCGCCCGCCTCGGCCTCCCAGAGTGCTGGGATTACCGGTGTGAGCCACCCCGCCTGGCCTAAATTTCTTAAAGAAAGGCTTTTTGTCTTGCCTTGTCTTCCCTTACTTTAAAACTGAGGCAAAGGCAAGTTTTGGTATTACTATCCTGAACAGGAAAGTAGAGTATTTATAATTCTTTCCATGAGAGCCCAACACATACAGAAACTAAGCACCATGTAAAAATCTCTGTTCCAACTTGCAGCTTTACCTGGGCCCAAAATCATGTCCTCAATCTGCATGGATGTTAAGAACTCAAGAGGCTAGCCATCAGAATTCATACTAGTCTCACATTCCTCTGGGGTATAGAGTCATCTATAGAGTCACAAGTTTATCATTTCAGCTCTGTTTCTTCTTCCTTTCCACCCCTAATGATTTTTTCTTTCATATTCAGGTATGTATTTTATGTTTTTTCATTACATTTTGTTGTTCCATATTTTCTTTGAATTAACTTGTTAATTATACATCTTTTACTCTCTCTTTAGTGGATATCATAGAGATTACAAAATGTAACTTTGAGTTATTGAAATCAATATAAATTATTACTTTTAATATTATCTTAATAATGCAGAAACTTGGAATATATAATCTCCATTTTCCATCCTCTGATCTTTGGCATTATTATTGTCGTGCATGCTAGTTCCCCCTATATTTTGAACTCTAAAAGACACTACTATTAATGTTTTGTACAGTAAATACATTTTTTATATTTACCGACATATTTAACACTTTCCAGTGTTCTTCATTTCCTCCTGCATGTCCATGTATACATTTGGAATCATTTTCCCTAAGTCTGAAGAATGCTTTTTAGTGTATATTATTACAGACCTGTTGAAAACCAATTACTTTCATTTTCCTTTATCAGATAAAATTCTTATTTCACCTTCACTGTTCAAAGATATTTTTATTTCGTATAGAGCTTGAGGTTGTCAATTATTTTCTTTAAGCATTTAAAGATTTTTTCCATTATCTTCTGGCGTATATTACTTCTGTTGGGAAGTCAGCTGTTAGTCTGATTGTTTTGCAACTCTGAAGGTAATATCTTCTTTTCCTCTGGTTGCCTTTTAATTATTAATTTGTCTTAGATGTTTAGCAAATACATTGTGATGTCCCTAGCTGTGTGACTTTTTGTATTTATCCTGCTTGGTTAAATTTATGCCTCTGTAAATTCAGATCTTCCAACAATTTTGGAAAATTCTTCTGCTATATCTCTTTGTATGTTTCTTCTGCCCCATTTTCTCTATCCTGTCTTTCTGAATTCCACTCTTACATATATGAGAAATTTGGGGCATGTTCTATATTTCCCTCTTGCTCTTTTCTTTCTTTGTTTTAATCTCATTCTTCCCTGTATGCTTCAATTATAATATTTTTTTATTGCTTTGTCTTTCAGTTAGTTAATTATCTTCATTTGTATCTTATCTATTAAGTCCTTGATTGTATTCTTAATTCTGATATATTTTTAGTTCTAGAATACCTGATTTTTTATATAGATTTCAATTCTTAAATTATTTTGGTTCTCATCTTTTTACTTACTTTTGCCCAGCTTTTCACCTATTTTCTTAAATATGACAGTTATTTTTAAGTGTGTCTCTGCTACTTTAAAATATAGATTATATGGATTATGTCCAGGTTTGCTTCTATTGCCTGTCACTTTTATTATATGTCAGATGTTGTGTATTTGAAAACTCACACACCTTCCAGATGATATTCTCTTCCACCAAAGAGAATTAAACATGCCTTCTGTTTAGAACATAAAATGCAAGGTAAGCTAGGGTGGGAGGGCTTATCATCTCAATATAATCAGGAATTAAGTTATGTTGGGGCTGGGTTGCAATTTTAGTAAAATTAAATCTATACCTGAGTCATCCTGATTCCTAGGGCACGACCACCAGAGATTTCAAGTGAAAACCTATGGACCTTTGTCTCCTCAACCCTGAAAAATTACAGGAATTACTTCTGCCTGTCAGAGGCTTAAACTTAGCCCTTTAGCCTCACACTCTATAAAACTTCAAAATTTGGTCTTGAGAGGGAGACTGACATGTGTTTGATGCCCTCAGGTCTCCAATTTTATTATTCTAGCCCAACACAATGCCAAAGTATCATTTCTTGATATTCCAACAACAGCCTTCTGCCAGATCCAAGATCAATTTTCAGCCTCCAGCTATGCTGAACACTGATAAGTGTCCCTAGGGGAGAAAATGCCTGTGGATCCTTAGTGGCAATTCACAATTCCTTCTAAGCATTTTGTCTCTTGTTTTCTTTTTTAATTTTTTAAATTGTATCTCCTGCTTCTGATGGGTCTTTGCGTTCTACGACTCAAGAAACTATAGGATATTTTATTCTTTCCACAGATTTCAGTTTCATTTATTTGCCTCCCAGGCAGCTTCAAAAGTCAACAAATGTCTTATGTGGAGCAAAATGGCTTTTTGTTTAAGGCTCCTTAAGTGTTTCCAATTTCATCATTTTCATCTCTGTGATTGCTTAAAGTTTTGTGTGTTTCTCTTTATACCAGCAATGGTCTTGTGGTTATGCCAAGCTGTGCATATGCCAAGCTGTGGTTCTCAGCTTCTAGCCTGTACCTAGAATTAGCACATGCTACAGGAAAAAATAAGCTATAATCTCATCTCACCTCTGGACACTTTACTCCTCTCTAGAAATTTAGTCCTAGTTCGCATTGCTTCCACAGTTTTCTGATAGTTTTTAAATTATGATGTTTTACCTGTAATGTTGCCAGCTTTTCCAATTGTTATGAGTATGATTATCGACATATTATTAATACAACTTGTCCAGAATCAGAAGTCAGATTTGCTTCAATATGTTTCATCTATATTATTTGTATTTGTTTGTAGCAAGAGAAGATTCTGTTTAGGTATATCATTATCATCATTGTTAGTATTATTATCACCAAATTTTTTTGAAAGTTTAAATTAGATGCTTTACTAAATGCTTAATATGTTCTACTTCATCTAATTCTTACAACAAACCTATGAGGAAAATACCACTATTAAAATTATTTTATAGGTAATAAAAATTGAAGCTTATAGGCTAACTATCCCACAAACAATTAATGATTGGTAAAGTTGAGGTTTTATCTTAGACTACTAAACTCTACTGTTTCCCATCATATCCTTCTAGGGTATAGGACATTATTATTGCTCTATATCATTTTCTAACTCTTTTATCTGCAGTTGATTTTTCTCCCCCAAAATGGATAAATTTCTAATCCATAAGCACTAAGTTTAATACTGAACCAATAATATCACTCTTATTTTAGGCATTTGAAAATATATTGATACAACATGTCAATAACATGTATAATCTAAGCGTACATGAAGCAAGATTTCTAATAAAAATGCATTGACTATTTAGAAAATGGACCCAACATGTGGCATTGTCTACTCAGTCTCTGTTCATGCTGATTTCTGATGGTTTCCTGGAATATTGTGTTAGTTTTTAGGGCTAATGAGTTTGGCTTAATTTCTTTACCCCTCTCAGCCAAGTCTTTCCACATTGTGGCTTCTCCCAGGGGTCCTTGCTAATAAATATTTTAATTGAACCATTTTATTAAAATGAGTGTCTATATGATCATCTAGACACCCCACAGACCGGAGGAGAGATGAGGAGTTCAAATGAGATTGGGGTAGGCAGATCCAGGTTTGATCCTGATACTGCATTATCACAAACCCTGATAATAAGGGCATCCAAATGCACACAAGATTAGAAAACATAATGAAATGAAACTTTAAGTACTTGTTAAGTTTGCTTTCATTGACATTTAGTAAGCATAAATGATTGACACGATTTCCAAGCACAGAAAGCAGAATGCTGTTAGCCACATATTAATTTCAGTTGCTATACACAAAGAGTGCAATGTGCACCATCCGAGGGATGGACACACTTGAAGCTCAGACTTGGGGGGGAGGAGGGGCAAGGGCATCATACGTAACCTAATTATCTGTACCCCCATAATATGTTGAAATAAAAACAAACAAACAAACAAATAAATAAATAAATAAAATTAAAAAAAATAATTTCAATTCCTATGTAAGTTGATAATTTGCTGATTTCATTCATCCAGGAAGGTGATTGTCTAGCTTTATGTCCCAATAAAGAATGCATTCTGTCCATTTTACAAAAAGAATGATAAAAGTAAAATTTCGGCTTCCCTTTCTATTTAAAATAGCATTTTCCTTGTTTCTTTGTCTTTTCCCTAGTATCCACAACTGTTCACAATTTTGAATAATTTTTATCCTTTTATAATTTATATTTATTTTTAAATGACTTTATAATTATTCATATAACTCTATGCAAAGAGTATACTTACAAAGAGTATTATCTAACAAATCAAAATTTTAGAAAAGAAAAAAAATCTCTTTAAAAGAAATTTCCAAGTGTTATACTCCTGAAAGTTTTTCTTTCCATATTCATTCTCTATATGTAATTAAAATCTAGATAGCATGTACATATTCTTATATTAAGATTCGGTGTTTAATTTGAAGCCTTGAAATATCCGTGGCTGTTAAAGATTTCATATTCTAAGACAAGGACTAAATAGTCATTGACTAATGCTAATATCTTTCTCTATTCCTAAACTGAAAGCAGCTATCCTTATTACAGCTTGGGAAAAGGATGTTGAGAACACTCTTAATTTAAATAGCATCTCATTTGGTAAAGAATTCAAAACTTGGAGTGCTAAAGGATGGGGGAAAAGAAAGGAATGCTGTTATTGGTATAAAGTAAGCCAAGACAATTCTCTTGTTCAGAAGGTACAAAGGAGAATTTAAAGGTGATTCAGTTAGCTATAGATAAGAGGTGGGAATAACAAATGGAGGAATATGTCTCTTTACACGAATACTAGTTCAAGTTGAGCAGTAACTGGAAGTCGTCTATGAAAAAATCCTTTTAAAATCATTATTATGTTTGCTAGCTGATTAATTTGAAAATAAAAATGCCCATAAAATTTTTACCAAATCTTAAGAATATAGAAATTAACAATCGATTTGATTTGTACTCCATGTTTTGCCTATTAGGCAGAAACCAACAGTAAAGGAAATTGGGCATACATACCATTTAATATGTGGGCATGTTAAATTGGCCCATTTTAATCTGGTTAAAGCAAATTTTCTTAAATTTTCCTTGAATCACAATAAGAATACCTTTTTACATTGGGAACATCTCAATTGCCTTTAATACTTTAATACTTCCTCTCAGCCACATCTGGTTCCAATCACATTTTAGGCTTGCTGAAATAATTGTAATAAAAATAATAATAGTAATAATAAAGGTGAATTAAATACCCATAAATATAGCACATATTGGTTTCCTAAATTTCTTTCATTCCTAGAATGTGTTTTTGCCTCTATCCTTAATTGAGGGGAATTCCTAAATGCTTCCACTATAGTTATTACCTTCCTGTCTCTTGAATTATCTTCTTTGTGACAATTTCTACCATTTGGAAACAAGTGGGAATATTTTAATTCATACTAGAACTTAAATCATGAAAAAGAATGAATCAGATAAACTACCTTCCAGAAGTTTCTTTGAGTCCTATGCAAATGTGCCTACTCTGTCCTTCTCAAGTGACCTTTGCATGGGCAGCTTTGATGAATTAACAAAAGCTCCTTACCCTTCCTCTCAGAATAGTAACATAGTTTACCTATTGTTTTATATTTATGTGACTACATTACTACATAATTCTTCCTAAAACTAAAATAGATCTTCACAGCGGTGATTTTCTGTCTCCATAGAAATGTGACTGGCCACAGTTAAACAGTGGAATTCTTTAGGACAGAAAGAAGGAAAGAAGGAAAGAAAAAAAGAGGGAAGGAAGGAAGAAAGGAAGGAAGGAAGGAAGGAAGGAAGGAAGGAAGGAAGGAAGAAAACTACACCCCCCCCCACTGTTTTCACCTGTTCCTCCTGCCCCAAATTCACACAAATCAATGAATATCCATTAAAATCCCAATCTCTGCTAGCAATTTTGTGATGCTTAAGGCATTGGGTTAAATGAGGCACAAGGCCTATGTTCAAGAA
>CAUYSK010081366.1:0-76430 GCA_963575035.1 Avahi laniger
TACCTCACGAAGGGGAGGCAAGGTTTAAAGAGATGATGAATTTGAAAGAGCTTTATGAACTGTAAAGGGTTTTAATGTAGACAATGATTTTTATTGCAATATTAGATTTTCATTGATGTAATATGATTAAGATGATTCCACTTACCTTGAACAAAATGTACAGTATATATAAAAAAATCCCAAAACCATAGATTGGAATAATCTGCCCCATCAGGCTTCTTCCACTACCTCCTCCTCCAGTGCCTCCACCTGATCCTTTGGCCTTTGCAAACGCCTCTGCGAGGTGAGACCTCTGGAAACGAGCCCCAGGGATCTGGCCATCTGAGGGGGCCTGGTGATGATGCATCATAGGTGGAAATCGGCCCAAATTTCCTGAGAAAATGAATTAATCAGTTTTTACCTCTTCTACTATTTTAAATATGGCTATCATGAAAACACCTCATGCATTAAGATACAAATAACAGAGGCCAACTCAAGTTTAAGAAAAAACAGGAACTTAGTTAAAAGGATATAGAACTAACCAATGAGCACACAAGTACATAGAGGGACGTATAACTCAAGGGAAATCAATCAAGGGGGGGTGGGAGGAGGGACTGGGGAAAAACCTACCTAATGGGTACAACAAACACTCAGATACTGAGTGACAGGCACACTTATAATCCTGACTCAAGCATTACAAAAGCAATCCTTGTAACCAAAAATATTTGTACCCCCATAATATTTTGAAATTTTTTTAAAAAAAGGACATAGAGGTATCATTCACACAGACACTAAATATGATGTGATAATTTCTAGCTGTTTACCAAACCCATATTCTCTTCCTCTGGGTCCACAGCTAGACCACACTTTTCAGACTCCCATACAATTAAATGTGGCCATGTGACTTGAGTTCCAGCCAAAGGAATTTGAGTGATCCTGCCAGTTCAAGGCCTGGCCTTTAAAACCTCCCATGTTATTCAACTCCATGATCATTTCCCTTCTGTGGGATGAATGCTGACAACCAGACAGACCTTGGAAGCCACGTGTTAAAAATGGCATATCCTCCATCAACCTGGGCTCCTGAATAACTATGTGGTGCAGTCCTCCATTGCTGCCACCGCACTAACTTAGAGTCATCTGGACCTCTTTACATGAGTGAGAAATAAACTTCTTTTGTGTTAGGATCATTATACACTTTGGAGACTGTCTGTTACAGCAGTTAGCCACCCCTAACAAATACAGATAAGAAAATGCAATATGGTCTCAGGAGACCAGAAACTGAAAGCCACCAGGATCCAGGACAGCTACTTTCACATTCTAGCTCAATCTCTCTCCCTTTCTAAGGTACCATAAGACTTTTTCATTTCTCTGTGCACATTTTCTTTATTCTCCTTGCTCTGCAGACCATTTCTCTAGCTTCTTTGTGCACACAGTGGAAGATGGTCATCCTCAAACCCCTCAATCTGAAAGAGTGTGTGCATAAGAAAATGACTGAGAACAAAGAAATCATTAAATAGGGCTAACATCTCTACAAAGAATAAAAAAAAAATTAGCTGGGTGTGGTGAGCGTCTGTAGTCCTAGCTACTCAGGAGGCTGAGGCAGCAGGATTTCTTGAGTCCAGAAGTTCAAGGCTCAGTAAGCTACGATGGCACCACAACCGCACTCCATCCTGGGTCCCAAAGCGACACCCTTTCTCTTAAAAAAAAAAAAAAGACTAATGGCAGTCCTTGTTTTTAGATACAATGTTTTCTTGAGAAATGAATAGCCATTGCATGAAATCCTGACTGTCCACCTGTTTAGACAATAACAGAAACCAAAGTACTAAAAGATCAAAGCATCATAGAATCTTCAGAATCAGGGGCCTTAAAAGTGATCCAGGAGGGGGAACAACTAGATATTCACATATAAAAAAATGAAAATGGATCCCTGTATCATACCATATACAAAAATTAACTCAAAATACATAATAAACCTAAATGTAAAAGCCAAAACTTTAAAATCTTAGAAGAAAACATAAACATAAATTTTCCTGACCTTGGATTAGGTGATAGTTTCTTAGATATGACACCAAAAGCACAAAAAAACACAAAACAATAAGTAGGGAAATTTGATTTCATCAAAACTTAAAACATTTGTACTGCAAATGACATCATCAAGAAATGAAAACAACACACTGAATGGGAGAAAATATACCTGATAAGGTTTAGTATTCAAAACACATAAAGAATTCTTACCATTCAACAAAAAGATAAATAACCCAATTAAAAATGAGTAAAGGATCTGAATAGACATTTCTCTATACAAATGGCCAATAAGCACATGAAAATATGTTCAACACTATATGCCATCAAAGAAATGCAAATTAAACTCACAAAGAGATATCACTTCACATTCACTGGGATGGTTATACTGGAAAAGACAGAAATAGAAGGTGTTGGAGGGATGCAGAGAAAAAAATAACTCTCACACACTGCTGGTGGGAACGTAAAATAGTCCAGGCACTCTGGAAAACAGTGTGGCAGTTCCTCAAAAGGTTAAACATAAAGTAATCATATGACCCAAAAATTACACTCTTAGGTATATACCCAAGAAGAATATGCTGACACAAAAACTTATATACAAATGTTCATAGTAGCATTATCATAATAGCCAATGTCCATCAACTGATGGATAAACAAAATATGGTATATCCATATAAAATAATATTATCCAAACATAAAACGAATGAAATACTGATACATACTGTACCATGGATGAATTTTGAAAACATTATGCTAAAAAAGCCAGTCATGAAATACCGCATATTATATGATTCCATTACTATGAAGTACCCAGAAAGTCTACAGAGACAGAAAATAAACTAGCGATTGCCTTAGAGCTGGGGTTTGGAGAAGTGGGAAGTGGAGGAAAGAGTGACTGCTGATGGATATGGGGTTTCTTGGGGGGAGGGGTGTGATAAAAATTTTCTAAAATTGACTCTGGTGATGGTTGCACAAATCTGTGACTATATTAAAAACGACTATACACTTTAAATAGGTAAATTGCATGCTATATACATTTTATCTCAATAAATCTGTTGGTTTTTTTTGTTTTTTTAAAAAGTCATCTAGCCTAACCACCTGTATTCAATACCTTCATACACCTCAAGTTGTGGTCCTGATTCTGCTGAATACCATCAGACAGGAAACTCAATGCTTCCCCCGCCAGGAATCTCAAGCTATTAATACCTCTGTACAACGCTGGCTGATACAACTATCTTCTTTATATTGAGTTAATGAGTGAGTAATAAGAGTAAGAAAGGAAAAAAAGGGTTTCAGAAAACACCACTGAATGAATCATGATGAAGCAAGAAACCTATATTAGAATTGATTAAAAAGAGGTTATTGGTAAAGAAACCTGCATGAGAATTAAGAAGAGGTTATTGATAACATCAAAGAGGTGTTTAAAAAGAAAAGAATACTATTTTCAAAAGCAGGAGAGGGATTTGCTGAGCAATGGAACAGACAGACTAGATGGTAAAAATATGTTTTATATACTAGAAGAAATCAGAGCATTTTGTATTTGGTATAATAGTTTACATATTTACTACTGAACACTTAACAATGTGCTAGGCACTATGTCAGACACTGAGATTAAAATGACAAATAAGACCAGACACAGTGGCTCACGCCTGTAATCCTAGCACTTTGGGAGGCAGGAGGATTGCTTGAGCTCAGGAGTTCGAGACCAGCCTGAGCAAGAGCAAGACTCCATCTCTATTAAAAATAGAAAAATTAGCCAGGTATTATGGCACATGCCTGTAGTTCCAGCTACTCAGGAGGCTGAGGCAGGAGGATCAGCTGATCCCAGGAGTTTGAGGTCGCAGTGAGCTATGATGATGCCACTGTACTCTAGCTGGGGCATCAGAGTGAGATTTGGTCTCCAAAAACAAACAAATAAACAGAATCTCTGTCTTTAAAGAGTTTATAGACAAGGAATATAGTTACAATGACATAGTAACTCTACCTTAACCATTAAATCCAATGGCTTTTTCTCAGTCCTCACTTTTTTTTTTTTTCTAGTCCTCAGTTTTAAGATTTCCCTGCAACACAAGAAAGTCATCATCATATACTGGTCACTCAGTAAAAATTGGATTAGTCTGAATAAATCTTTGTCAAATTTTCCTACCTTAATCTCTATGGCACATCACTTTCCTGAGCTTTTCTTTTCCCACTGGTCTTTCAAGCTATTCTTTCTCGGTCCCTTTCATTGGTTCTTCTTTAATCCCCTCTCCCAAGATTGTGTCTCAACCTGTTTTTTCTTTATCCGTTTTACTTTGGCAAACTCATTCATTCTCAAGGAGTCCATTATAATTTCCAAAATGTACAGCTCTAATTCTGACTTTCCCCCCAAGTACCTGTCTCCTACCTCTAAATTCAATTAGTATATGTCAAACCTAAAAATGAAACTCATTTTTACCATCTAAAACCTGCTCTCTTACCATATTTCTTTTCTTTGTAGATTCATTCTCTCACACCTCTAGGCTTCAGACTTACAACGTCAGCCATTTGTGATCAATGGTATACCTGAACATGCTATACTGAATTTGTAAGAGATTTTTCTCTTCGTAAAGTTCACTGGCCTCAATGGGGAACCACCTCACCTCTTGGATCTCAGTACCACCATGTTTCTGAGAACTGAATAGTACAGGATGTTTAAAAAGTCATCAACTATAAAACATTTGGAAATTTATAGTTGAAATGATTTTTTAGAAAAGAAAATTTTAAAATTATGAAATATACCAGGTATACAAAAGTATAGATGATAATATATGGACACTTGTGTATCTACTATCCAAATATAACTGAAGTCCCTTGTGTACTCTTCCCCCCAAACCCTCTCTGAGACAGACATACCTCTGAGTTTGGTGCTTATTATTAGCATGTGTGCTTTTAGACTTTACTAGGTAAGTATGCATCCATTAACAACAAACAATATTGTCTTGAATGTTTTAAAGCTTTATATTATGGATGGATGGTGGTGATGGTTACACAACAATGCGAATGTTACTGAACTGTATACCTAAGAGTGGTTAAAATAATAAATTTTGTTATATATATTTTACCACAATAAACAAATCCTTATATTATGGAATTGTACTGCACTTATGCTTACTTGCCTTTTTTTCTGGGTGGGGATCAATATTTTGGCCAAGAAATGTACAGCCAAGAAATGTTGATATGAATAGGTCTAGTTTATTCAATCAGACTGCTATACAGCATCTCATTGTATGACCATATCACAATTTATTTACCCATTCTCCAGCTGATGAACATTTACATTATTTTCAATTTTTCACTATTACAAATGTTCCACTTGATAGCTATGTTACCAATAGGATTTGTGGTTTTTAAAATTTTGCTTGAAAAAAAAACTAAAGAGATCAGAATAAAGATATTAGAACATTAAACACTGCAGGTTTTCCAATGTAGAAAACAGCTGTGGTGACTCTATAGGTACTTAAGTATTCTAGAAAATGGAATTTAACAAAATCCTAATTCTTTATTTAAAGCTTTCCCCATATTTAGGTTTCCCTAATTAGTAAAATTCACTTAGCATATCAAGATTTTACAGAGTGAAGCTTTACTTTCCCTTGTTAATAATCATACCTAGTGCTAAAAACAAAAACTCTAGTGCTGCTAACAAAAGAGCCTTCTTGAAAGCAACATTAAACATTAAATGAAATCTGCAGCATTTCATTTTTGGCGCAAATAAATCAATAAAGAAGTGGATGTGTTTATATTTTTTATTACAGCGGTTCAAGAAAGGTCTTAATGGGCCAGTTCCTTCAGATACGTAAACTTCTCCCTAAATACTGAGGAAGTTGTAGAGGCCGTATTTAATTCGGCATTACTTAAAGTGGAATCCAGGACAATAGCTGTGACTGTTTCTTCCTCCCCAGTTTCCTCCAAGGGCCCCATCTTGTTACATTCCCCTCTTACCTAACTTGCCTATATTGCCCACTGATTTCATATTTTCTACTTGTTTAACCAGATCTTTTTTTCATCTTTTATCGACCTCCCCACTCCCAATCCATCCTATATATTACTAAAAGAGATAACTATGTGTCTTAGTTGCTTAGCACAGGGCCTGGTCCGTGTACTCAACACACATCAACTATCACTGTTTTGTTACCAGAGTTATCTTCCTAAAGCATAATTCTAACTGGTTTTGCCATTTCTCTGATCAAAAGCTATTAACGGTTTCCAGTGATGACAAGAGGCTGTGTTAGAGCAGAAAGGAGGTAACAGAGTGATGTAGAATGAGTACCATCGTTTCAGTCAGTTATTGGTTAAGATTATGGCTGTGCCTCTATTTAAGTAGAGGTTAGATGAAACTTTCTAGAGCTCGTTTTCATCATTGGTAAAACGGGTATAATGACATCTACTTTTTAGAATTGTTACAAGAATTACACATTAAATAAAATCATATATACAAAGCACCCAGCACATACAGTATATATTTAACAAATTTTGATTTTCCCTCCCTACAAACTGAATGCCCAAACAATTCAATTCCATAATCTAACCCAAAAGTACCTCCTCACACTACTTTCCCATTACATACCACTGATTCAGCCAAACAAGGCTTCCCACCATGCTTTGAACCTGACTTCTGCCTTCTTGCCTAAGCCTATGCTTATATTCCAGTGGTTTTGCTTTCCTCCCAACTCCACATACCTAAATCCAGCCAATCCTCAAGGCTCAGGCCCCCACCCTCCAAAGCATTTTCTCATGCCACCCCCATGCCCTTAAAACACATGGCTTGAACTTCTTTAATTGCACTTAATACACTTGGCCTTATTCAAGAACTGTATCTATGTGTCTTACAGCTTCTACTTGGATGAATTAGGAAACAGAAACAGGTAACATCTTCCACTAAGTATCCTTTCTACCTAATTTTATTTAATGCTGACTGAAACTTATAAATCATATCTGAGAACAAGAAAAGCAGCCTCTGAAGTTGGCCTGGTACTATCAGCTAGGCACTGGTCTTGTTATGAGCTGGTTGGCTTGGTACCCACAGCTAAGTCTCAGTGTTCTCTGTTACATCTAAGCAACTGCAAAACATCAACATCAGACAAGGCCATTCTATTACCATGATGGATCAAGAAAAAATTAAGACCAGTCAGTAATCTGTCTGAACACAGACAAAACATTAACACTGCCCAAGCCACCAAACACCAAACAACCCCTAGTGTTGGACAACATGAGTGACTGCTGTTTATTTATCTAGTCTTTCTCTAGTCTGCCCTTCCTTTAGATAAACTCTATTAAGATATCCAGTCATAGAATTTGCTCTACTTTCTGATAGCATTCAATCCAGAACAAAGCCCCATGTCCTTAAATCTTCCTCAAAGTCACCTAACAATTCTAGAAAAAGGCTTTTTCTAACACTGTCACATTGTGTTACTGAGATATCCCACAATTCCCCATGGTATGCATTCTCCCTTGCTGTGATGAGTATCAAACTCAGCTTGTTCAACTACAGGTACGTTCCTGGTGGTCTCTGGCTGCAGGACAAACTAAGAATTTCTTGAATAAAGGTCTAATGTTTTATTTATGTTTGGGTCCCCCACAGAGCATGCCCTGGGTCTTGCATGCTGTACTCTTCGTTGAACTGATCTGGATGAATTATACTGTGTCTTCACTGGAATCTCAAGATCCAGCCCAGTCACTCGCAGGGGTAAAAATAGCTTTTTACTTCATTATCCTGCCAGTTTTCAATTTCACAGCTTCTAAAATAGAAAATGGCAATGAGGATGACTGATCAAGGCACTCCACACCCATTCACCTATAAGTTTCTGAACTTGAAAAAATGGCTAATTTATAAGCATTCACAGGCTCTGAAATTATCTCCTATTGTTTTCTGTTCATTTCCATAATATATGAACAGAAAAATGATCCTTTGAAATAAAAATAATTTCCTAATCTCTCTCTCTTCTTTGAAAAGTATATGTCTTATGCTTCATTAGGAGAAAATTTACGGCAAGCAACCAAAATAATACATTTGTCTTCAGTCACCTACATCCCAACACATAAGGAGCTAATTTGAGATAACAAATAAATGTATGTGTATATGTATTTACACATCTCATGGAGATCAAGACTCAGTGGGAAAGGACTTGCTCGAAGAGAACATGCTGACAAAGTCTGAGCTACTCCAGAGTAACAAGGCCCCGGGGGAGGAGTTGGTAAGGAACCCTATTTATAAGTATTCAGGCAGGGTGGGCAGGAGAGATGTCCAGATACGAGAGATGTCCAGATACAATGCTCTCGTGGGAGCACTAAAGGCTCCCAGGCAAGTAGAGGTGGTGGAAAGAGCACCCCTGAAGCCAACTCTGACACAGAAGCAGCACATTGTCATCTTGGACGACTTCAACTACCTGGCACCTATTCAAAGTCTCATTTTGCTAACAATGGAACTGACAAGTTCTTGACCTAGTATGGTAGCACTTTTATGTTCCACAGGTACATAAGGTGAGCAAGGGAACTGCTACTCTCACCAAAGAAGAAACTGGTTGGTGAAATGAAAGGAGACCCCTAGGAGAATGACACCATGACACCTTAGTGTTTGTGACAACAAAGTAGGAGTTATGCGGCACAGGCTCTAGGAAGCCAGAGTTAAGAAATTCTAAAACAGAAACATACAATTTCATGGCAAGAGACTCACTATAAGAAGAAAGGTCCTAAAATACATTTCTGTTTGGGTATTTCAAAAATTCTCAAACAAGCAGGAAAGGCAGAAGGAAAAAAAAAGGAAGATGTACAAGTAGCTCTTCTAAAAGGACAGAAAACATGAACAGAAAGACACATAAGCAATCAACATGAAAGAGTGGCAAGACTTGGAAAAGCCACATGAGGGGCCAAGGTCCAAAATAAATTAAGTTTTACAAAAAGCAAAAGCAAAAGGGGCATTTTTGGTAATATTTAGAGCAAAAAGGCAATTTTCCTGGTGATAATATGTAATTCTAAGAAAGTAGAACTTCTCAACCTCCACTTTGCTTCTATACTCTCTATCAAAGGGAATGAATTTTGGATTAAATGGAGGAGAATTAACAATCCTGAGGAAAAAAAATAAAGTCCCAGAGAAGGGTAAGTTCAAGTCTATTCACTAAATTATTTCTACCAAGAGGACAGGGAAAATTTGCGAATGAGATCGCTGAATTAAAGAAAATTTTAAGAAATTATGTTAATATAAAGAGAAGTCTTGAAAGATGGAAATAACTATTATTCCGATGCAGAAAGTAGAAAGTGGATGGTGGATTCTATAAACTATAGAGAAGCGAGTATGTTGCAGTTCTTGGGTAAGATTCTAAAAAAGATTCTTCCTTTTTTTTCTTTTCTTTCTTTTTTTTTTTTATGGAGTAGATATGGGAGGGAAGAGACAGTAGTTTTTTTTTTCTGAACATAAAAGATATATATAACTATGGAAAATTGAGAAAGTACAGAAAAATGTAAGGAATAATAACCACCCATAATTCCATGATCCAGAAATAACCACTGTTAAAATGTTTACATATTTTTTTCTAGTAAATATACACCTTTATTTTTCACCTTTATTTTTCATACAATGTTCCCATGTCACTTAAAACTCTTCATGAATATAAGTTACTGGATTCATCATAATAGTCTACCATATGGATGCATGATAATTTATGTAACCCTAATGAATGTAATAATAATAAGGCAGTGGCTTACAAATGCTAACAGAGGAAGTCATGATCCCTAGGAGCCAGCATTCATTAATTCACTCATTCTTTCATTTATTCAATAAATATTTATTGCCTACTATATACAGGCCTAGTCTAAAGCTGGACATACAGCTACAAACAAAACGAACATAAATCCCTGACCTCGTGGAGCCTCCTTTCTAAGTTGGAAAAACGACAATAAACAATATAATGATAAACACTAAGGAAAAAAAATTAAGCAGGGATAAAGGATAGGACTATGTTAGGGGACATTAAGATTTTAGCTGGAGTGGCCAGAGAAGGCATCAGGAGCATTTGAGGGAAGACATGAAGAAGATGGAAGGAAAAGGCATGTGGATATGCAAAGGCCCTAAGGCGGGAGCTAGCCTGGCATGTTCAAGGAACAGTGAGGAGGGAGTCAGTGTGGCCAATGCAAAGAAAGAAGAAAAAATTGAAGGAAAATAGGAAGAGGATAATGTAGGGCCTTTTAACTCATGTACAGACCTTTTCTATTCATCAGGAAGCCACTGAAGGGTTTTGAGGAAGGAAGAACCATGAGCTGACTTAGGCTTTAACATGATCACTGTGGCTGCTGAATTGAGAACAGACTGAAGGGGGGAAGGCAGGAAGCAGGCAGACGACAGTGACAGAATAAGGATGATGTGGATTCATTTTACTACTCTCTCTACTTTTGCACATGTTTGAAAATGTCTTTAATGAAAAGTTTTTTAAAAAATCAAGAATGGTGCATAGCTGAGAGAGATGGTAAACAAGTACACTCAATGGAACAATTAATGTTCTGAAAACATTTCAAGAGGCTAGAATTCTGGGCCAAATTTAAACAGATAGAATACATCAGGGAAAACTACAGAGTCCTATATTTAGTTCCAAAGCATCAACTGAATAGTACAAACTGAACAAAACCTAGATGAGCCGCTCCTACTAAAAAGGAAAAAAAAAAAAAAATTAGAATTCAGCAAGTAAAATGCCAAAGTGAGCAAGATGCCAAAAATCTAAAGCAATTCCCAGAAAGCATTAAGTACAGAATTAAAAAAAGGGGGGGCTGAGGTGGAGGAGGAGACAATAGATGGCTTTTTCATGAGCTACTTGTCTTACATTTGCTGTTACTAGCAGTTCTAGAAGTCCCTTCTTTTTTGTTTGTTTCTTTTTTTTTGGAGACAAGAGTCTTGCTCTGTCACCCAGGCTAGAGTGCAGTGGCATCATCATAGTTCACTGCAACTTCAAATTCCTGGGTTCAAGCAATCCTCCTGCCTCAGCCTCCCGAGCAGCTGAGACTACAGATGCACTCCATAACACCCAGCTACTTTTTGCATTGCTCAAGCAATCTTCCTGCCTCAGCCTCCCAGAGTGCTAGGATTACAGGCCTGAGCCACTGCGCCCATCCTAGGAGTCCCTTCTAAGAGGGCTGTGTTCAGATACTTTCAACTATGTCATATGAGGAATGGATGAGGGAGCCAGGGATGTTAACATAAGATTGAAGAAAGGGACATAATACTATTCTTCAAATTCCTAAACTCATCCCTCTCCTTTAAACTACTTTTCCTCAGTTCCTACTCTGGTGAAGAATATCATCATTTACCCATTCACCTAAACCTGAGAATAATCGAAGATGCCTCCCTCTCCCTCACCTGCCAATTCTCTTGTTCTCTTCCCTCCAACTCAATGCTGATAGCCTCTCCTGCTCCAGTACCCATACTTTCCTACGGGAACCACTCTCAACTCCAGAGACGGTTAACCAGCATATCCTTCCTATCCACAGCACTGCAAGTAAGGTAATTCAAGCCATTAAGATGGGTGGAAGTTTGCTGAGACTGCTGGGAAAGAAACTGAGACACAGGGTTGGGGTGAGAGTGAAGGAGGATTTAAAAGAAAAGAGACACTCTTTCTCCGGACAGTGGAATGTGAGGAGGTAGTATCTGGAACTGTTGCAACCATTGTTGCTACGCTGAGAGAGCACCCAGAGGATGGAGCCAACTTGAGAAGGAAGTTGGAGTGAAAAGGACACAGAAAATCAGAGCTGATGAGACTGTGAATCTCTGGCTCAAACCACATTGGAAGCCAGTTCCAACACAGGGTCTTTTCATTTACACAAGACAATAAATTCCCTTTCTCTCTTAAGACCAACCTGAATTTTCTGTCACTTGTCACAAGCATCCTAACGGATAAGCCCAATGACTGACTTAGTGATGCTCATGATGTCTCAATTGGACTACTGCAACAATCTTCTCCACGAAGAAATCCTCACAATGTAGCCTCTACACTGCTGCCAGGGTGTTCTTTCTAAAATCAGGTTGAATGTTTCTCTTCTACTTACAAACTTATGATGACCTCATCTGCCTTTAGAATAAAATCCAAACTATGACAGAAAAAAAATCTTTACAATGGGGCCCCTGCCAACTTCTCTCGTCAATCTCTCACAATTCTAAGGCTATTTCAAGGCTCTGTGGTTTTTTTTCTGTGTCTAGAATGCCTTTCTTCATCTGGATGATAAACAAATAAAAAACAAAATAAAACAAAACAATAAAATATTTTAAGAGTTGTCTCCTCAATTTAGCCAAGGAAAGCAAGGTTGGCTTAACATCAAAATATCAATTAATGTAATATGCCATATCAATAGAATAATCTCGTGAGCATCTCAACACAGAGAAATGCATCTGACTTAACACCCTTCCTAACTAAAAACCATCAGCAAACTACGAATGAGAAGGGACTTCTTCAACCTGATAAGAGACATCTACAAAATGCTCCCATATAACATTATACTTAATGGTATGAAAACTTTCTTCTTAAGATCAGAAACAAAACAGGATGTTTGCTCTTACTACTTCTATTAAACATTGTACTGGAGGTTCCAGTCAGGGCAGTTAGGCAAAAAATAAATAAATAAAAGGCATGCAGATTAGGAAAAAAAGAAGAAAAACTATCTCTATATGCAGAAAACATGATCATGTATTAGAGCTAATAAACAAGTTCAGCAAAGTGGTAGGTTACAATATCAATACACAAAAATTAACTGTATGTCTATGTACTTGCAAGAAATAATCTGAAAATAAAATTAAGAAAATAATTCAATGCATAATAGCATCAAAAAGAATAAAATACTTACGAATATATTTAACGAAATAAGACTTTTACACTGAAAACTACAAACTTCTTTGAAAGAAATTAACACGCTCACTGCCACATTCAGAAAAAGAGATTTCCCTGGGCCCACAGTGCTTTATTAAAACAAAATGATCCTTTCTAATTTGTTATTTTTTATTGTTTTCTGTGCATGAGTTACATGCAATGCAATCCATGTTTTTAGAATTAAATTGTCAATATTAATTGTGACAATAAGAACATCAACAAGTAAGATTTTCACGAACCAAATACAGGGTTTTGCTTCATGTGGCCCCAGGCTCAAACTAGCCTGAGTTAAATACAACTCACATGGCAGTCAATGCGTTAAAAGCCTAAATAAATAAAAAGAAACCCTGTGATCATGCAATAAACTGAAAGACTTAATATTGGTAAGATGGCAATGCTCCCCAAATTGATTCAACACACTCTATCAAAATCCAGCTGGCTTTTTGTATTCCTTCAGAAGCTGACAAGATGATCCCAAAATTCTTATGAAAATGTTGGGTTACACGATCCAGAATAGCCAAAACAATCTTGAAAAAAAGAACAAAGTTGGAGAATTCACATTTCATGATTTCAAAACTTACAAAGCTACAGTAATCAACACAATGTGGTACTGGTGTTAAGAACAGGTGTATAGATCAATGAAATAGAATTGAGAGTCCAGAAATAAACCCTCATATTTGTAGTTAATTGATTTTCGACAAAGATGCTAAAAAAATTCAGTGAGAAAAGAATAGTCTTTTCAACAATGGTGTTGGGACAACTGTATATCCACATGAAGTTGGACTCCTACCTCACATAATATGCACAAATTATCTCAAAAGGATCAAAGATTTAACTGCAGCAGCAAAAACTATAAAACTTGAAAACATGCACAAATCTTCGTGATCTTGGCTTAAGAATGATTTGTCGTAGATAGGACAAAAGTAGAAGCAACAAAAAGATAACAGATAAACTGGACTTCATTAAAATTTAAAACTTTTCTTCTTCAAAGGACACCATCAAGAAAGCAAAGAAGGGCCGGGCGCAGTGGCTCACTCCTGTAATCCTAGCTCTCTGGGAGGCCGAGGTGGGCGGATTGTTTGAGCTCAGGAGTTCGAGACCAGCCTGAGCAAGAGCGAGACCCCGTCTCTACTAAAAATAAAAAAAAAAAAGAAATTAATTGGACAACTAAAAATATATATAGAAAAAATTAGCCGGGCGTGGTGGCACATGCCTGTAGTCCCAGCTACTCGGGAGGCTGAGGTAGTAGGATCACTTGAGCCCTGGAGTTTGTGGTTGCTGTGAGCTAAGCTGACGCCATGGCACTCGCCCTGGGCAAAACAGTGTGACTCTGTCTCAAAAAAAAAAAAAAAAAAAAAAAAAGAAAGCAAAGCCAACCCACTGAATAGGAAAAAGTATTTGCAAATTATATATTTGGTAATGGACTTGTATCTAGAATATAAAAAGAACTCTTATGACAATAAAAACACAAGTAACCCAATTTTAAAAATGGATAGAAATGTCTGAATAGACATTTCTCCAAAAAAGATATACAAATAGTGAATAAACACATGAAAAGACAATGTTATTAGTCATAAGGGAAATGCAAATAAAATTACAAGGAGATGTCACTTGACACCCACTGGGACAGCTACAATCAAAGACAAGTAAGTGTGGGCAAGATACAGAGAAATTGGAACCCTAATACACTGCTGAGGGGAATGAAAAATGGTACAGGTGCTTTGGAAAATAATCTGGCAGTTTCTCAAAAGGTAAAACATAGAGTAACCATATGACCCAGAAATTCCTCTCTTAGTTCCAGCCACAATGGAATACTCACATTTTCCAAGTGTATACACCCAAGAGAAAACATAAGTCCACACAAAAATTTGTGTAAAAACATTAATAGCAGCATTATTCATAATAGCTAAAAGGAAAAACAATCTAATGTCCATAAACTGATGAACGGCTAAATAAAATGTGGTATATCCACATAATGGAATATTATTAATCCATAAAAAGGAATGAAGTACTGATAAAAGTTACAAAGTGAAAACATTATGCTAGGTGAAAGAAGCATATAGATAACATATTCCATTTATATGAAATGTCCGTAACAGACAGATCTATATAGACATAAGTAGATTAGTGGTTGCCTAGGCCTGGAGGGTGGGCTGGGGGATTTGGAGGGTGATGGCTAAAAGGTTTCTTTTGGGGATGATAAAACGTTCTAAAATTGATTGTGGTGATGGTTGCACAACTCTGTGAAAATATTAAATACCACTGAACTGTACACTTTATGTGGGTGATTTATGTGGCATGTAAATTAGACCTCAAGAAAGCTGTTACCAGAAAGCAAAAAAAAAAAAAAAAGAACTGTCTCCTCTATGAGACCTTTCTTAAATCCAAAAAAAATAACCTGGCCATTGCGTACATGTGTCTCCACTGTTCCCTGTGTAGACTCAAATACCTGCAAGTATTCACTGACACTTTTGAATTTATCTGTTGACATGTCTGTTTTTCTCTACTAAACTTGTGGGCTCCTCAAGGCAGGGATTTGGCTCATTTTTTCCGGGAATATGTAGTGTCTGTACACTGTGCATACATTACATAATGGGATACATCATAAATATTTGTTAAAAGACTATCTTAAAGGCTACCATGTGTAAAGGGAACTGTACTTGTTTCGCACACACCAATCAGCAAAAATGGAACCTGTAATGACATAAACTTTAAGAATTTTCAAATAAACAGGGTTTTTCCTTTCTTCAAAGCAGGGATTTCTGAATTTTGTGAATTATCGGAATTGATACTCAAATTTGGGGCACATGTATAAACAATATGTGCATTTTTCTGGAGAGAAATACATAGTTTTCATCAGATTCTCAAAGGGGTATGTAATCCCAAAATGCTTAGGATTCATTGCTTTAAAAACATCAGCATACCAGGGAAGGGACACTGACGATAGCTGGCAAATTTCAGTTACTAGAATTTACCATTCAAGGTATGTTTGTGCCTAGACTATACTACTTAGGTAACTTCTCTAATACAAAAAAGAGAATTCATAATCTTATTCATTTAAAAGCATTTATTGACTGGCTGTTACATGCCAGGTGCTAAAGAAATAGTGGTAAGCAAGACAAAGTTTCTGCCCTTGTAGAGCTTACATTCTAGAAAGTGGAGACAAAAACCAAACAGGTAAACCAAATTTCATATCATAAAGTCATTTCTGCAAGGAACAAAATACAGCAACATAATGGAATAGGAAATGATGGGAGTAGAAGTTATTTCAGATACGGTCATCAGGGAAAGTCTCTCTGTGGAGGTCACATTTGAGTAGAAATTTAAGAGATGAGAAGTAAGGTGAGGGAAGAGCATTTCAGGAATAAAGCAAACTGAAAGTGCAAAGATTCTAAGATGAGAACACTGAATACCACCATTTAAGTTCTCAAGAAAAAGAGCCATGTCTAATCTCCACACTATACTTCTTACAACACTCAGAAGAGTGTCCCCGCTCACATTCAACAGTACTTGCTCAAGACAATCCACAATAATTGTCTTGAATTCAGCTCAGTAAAAAAAATTGTTTTAGAAGAATCTTCACTATTCAGGATCATCAAGAATTTACTGTTCTTCAAGGCAGACAATATCATTAGACAAAATAAGTAAAACCTTTTGGATTTTGCAACAAGACAGAAAGAAAGAAAAAAAAGACCAAATAAACGAAGATGTTTTAGAAGTCTCTTCCCAGTGGATAAAGATTATCAAGCAATTCTGTAAACAAAATCATGTGTTCAATGTGCCCTCCACCCCTAGAGCTGGGTGCTTTGCATTTATAGTATTTATATCTATGATTCCCAAGAGAATGGAACTACAGTCAATGTGCACAAATTAGAGTTCAAAAGGAGCTGTCCAGCAATCAACAGGTTGAACATTAGTGGAAGTGTCTGCTGTCTATAAAATCATGTCACAAGAAATTTATAATTTACAGGAGAAAGTTAGCATAACTTCATGACCTATGGAGAACTGTTCTGGTTCCTTTTCCCAGCATTAAGCACCATGCGTTTAAACTCATTCTGTAAAAGCCCCCAAATGCAGCCAAGAGGATGGATTTTTAAACATCACATACATCATGCCAATAACAAAGGATTAACAGACAAATATTGTTTAAGTAAGGGGAACGTAATAATTTGTCCATCTCTACCTCAGTAACTGAAACTTGGGTTACTGAAATCTTCCAAGTTATACTAAAAGAGCCTGAAGCAGTGAGCGCCCAACACCAAGTACACAACCAATTAAGCTTAACAATAACCCCTTTCAGCTGACTTCAGTTGGTACAAAAGCACACAGAAACCCCAAAGAGGAAAGCCCAGCTGGGAACCCTGCTGACTCAAAGCACCTGAACAGATGGTAACAAGATGAGTTAGGCCAGCAAGAGGAAGAGGGAAGAGACTATGAACAAAAGGGTGTGTGCGAGGCCGCCTGGATCGGGACGCAAGCATGCACACATTCCTGGCCAGTCCTGCAGCCGAACCGGCTGGGCCGCTGCGCGCTGATGCCAACGGAATCATGGGGCTGGCCCCGCCCAAAACGCGGTCTCCTCGGTTCTCTCCAGCCGGTTCAACGGATATCTCGAGGCGGCGGGGGCCTGGGACTCCCAAAGTCACCCCTCCCTCGAACAGCGTTTTGCCGGGCGGCTCGGGGGTAGCCGGCCCGCTCTTACCTTCAGGTGCCGACGGCGGCTCCTGCCGCTTTCCGCGAGACAGGAAGGCCTTGGGCAGCAGCAGCGACACAGCCAGCACGAGCCCCGAGGCCAGGGCCACTCTCTGCACCGTGGAGTACGCCATGGTCGCTCACAGGTGCAGGTGCAGATTCCCGCAGGAACCGGAACCGGAACCGCAACGCGGGCCGTAGCTCCCGAGCGAACCGCGGGCGGCGCGGACGGCGTCGCGCGAGGGACAAGGAGCGCGAGGCGCCTGCGTCTCCACTTCCGCGGTCCGGAGCCGACCTGCTCCTCCCGCGTGGTTCCCCGTCGTCGTAAATGGACCCGCGCCATCCCATTTATACTAACCAGAAACTCCTCCTCCTCCTCCCTCACCATCTGTCACCCAGCCCTGAGCATTCTACCGCCTGCACATTCTGCAGTCAGTGCCCTTCCATCCGCACTTAACACACTGCGCTCGCTGCACCCACCCTTAGAGCACGCCTCGATTGCCTCCTCACTGCCGTCAACTCAGTGTTCCAGCTTCCACTCAGGCCACTCACATTCGTTCTCCGTCTGCAGCCAAAGGAAATAATGCTAAAACGCAGGACTTATTCCCTCGCTAAAACTTTTCAATAACTCCCCATTATCTTAAGAACATGAGTCAAACTTTTTCTATGACCTTAAGGCCTTGCATGGTCTGGTCTTAACTAATGCTCCTTCTAAGCTAGATGGTTTGCTGTATACTCCTTGTTTTCAGAGGACCTTTGCTTGTCCTGTTCCCTCTGCCTGGAAAATCTCTGATGCCATCTCCAACTGTCAAAAACAACTCTGAAGAACAGCTCAAAAACACTACCCTCATGAAGCTTTTTCAGTTAGCCTCACTTCCTCTACAATCCCACCGTTGTTAGTTACTGTCAATATTCAATCGTGCAACAAACATTTTTAGTTTTTGCTGTGAATCGAACCCTGAACTTGGCACTACAGAGTCTGACGAATAAGATGGGTTCCCTCTGGGGCAGATAGGTGTCTAAACGAGAAAATACAGAAGTGTTCTGGACCCTCGAGCAGTCAGCTGAACTGGAAGGAGGAAGAGTGGAAAAGCTCTTTAGAGAAGGTGAAATTTAAGCTAGTTTTTGAACAATGAGTAACTTCCTAGGCAGACAGGTGGGAGGGCTTAGAAAGGTATTTCCCAAAAAGGGCGCAAAGAAAGCAAAGGCATGAAAGCTTGAAGCTTCCGGGTGTGTTCAGAAAACTATCAGTAATTCATTTTGGCTAGGCCATAGAGTTGATGACAGGACACAAAGTGATGAGACTGCAAATATAAGCAGGAGCTAGATTGTGAAAAGCTTAGATAGAATTTCAGTTAAATATGGCAGATGTGACACATGCATTTATCTTTGCTTTCCTCAGACACTTCCCAAAAATGAAAATAAAGAGATAAAGTATATAAACTATAAGACTAAAGAGAATGGTAGAAAAGATGACAATAGATGAGAAATGTCAAAAATTGTGTAAGATGCACTGCAACACTGTCCAATAGAAATACGATGCTAGCCACATCTGTAATTTAAAATTCTCTAGTAGCCACATTTTGAATATAAAAATAGGTAAAATTAATTTTAGTAATATTTTTATTTAAACTAATATGTCTAAAACATCATCATTTCAAAATGTGTAGCACTAGTCAGTCACATTTCAACAGCTCAGTAGTGTGGCAAGTTGGCTACCACATAGGATACTGCAGGTGCACAGCATAAAAAGTTAAGTGCTGACAGAGGGAAAGCTTATAAGAAGCAAATTAATTTGCTCCAGGGAACCTATAAAGTCTTAGGAATTGGAGGCACTGGGTTTCTTTAAAGACAGGGGTGTGGAATGGGGCTGACTAAAGAAGGATTGGTTGAAAGTCGGGTTAAGAAGCAGTTGGTATCTCCTAAATCTCTTTCCTCAATTCATGTGGTTGCCCCTTTGGCTTCACTCAAGCATCATTATCATTGATGTCATCAACATCAACATATTGAGCACTTACTATGTTCCAGGCATCTTACATATCATAACTCAATTGATTCTCCCAACAACTTCATGAAGTAAGCCATATTATTATATACCCATTTTACAGATGAGAAAACCAATACACAGAAAGCTTAAGTAACTTGCCAACAATTATGCAGTATAAGTTGGAGACTCTGATTTGAACCCAGGCATGCTTACTGTAGAACTTGCCCTCTTAGTTACCAGTTTTACTCTCTGGAGATGTTAAATCAGAGAGCTCTGGACTCATGGGCAACAGGTGAGCTTAGGGAGAAGGTCACTAATGGGATGTGGCCTCTAAGAGGTTCAGAGGAGTCTGGAATGACCCCTAAAATTGTGGCTTGGGTGACTGGGATAGACATTTATTCTGCATAATAAGATTTTGAAAACAGAAGAATCAGATTTGTGAGAAAGGTGATGAGTACAGATTTTGACTAGTTGAATTTGAAGTTGCATTAAATATCCATGTAGAGATATCCAGTTGGATATAGGAGTCTGAAGTTCAGAAGAGATGTTTGGGCTAGAAACAATATGGAAGTCTTCAGCCCATCAATAGGTAAATGAAGTCTGGGAGAAGATTGGCAAGAGTCTTTCCATTGTGGAAAACCTAGCCTACAACATTAAGTTGAAGTTTCCATGTATGAGGATAGACATGGGGTGGAAAATGAAGATAGTGATCCAAGTGTTAAAATCACGAATGAATAAGGAGTCACTGGAAGGTTGGAAGGTGACAGGAACAGAGGATGTAATGACATGCTCTTCTATGAAGCTGTGGTTTTTAAAGGAAGAAGGGGAAGAAGAAATGTGGAATCAGCCAAGGGGAACAAGTTGGACATTTATTCTATTGCCAGGCTTTAAGCTGTGGGAAGAAAAATAGCTCTTACTTAGAGAGAACTGCAAGGGAAACAGAGCCCAGAGGAAATAGCCCAGTTTTCATTAGAACAAAAAAGTTAAGAGAAACTTCAAAGAAGTAGAGAATATAGGAGTTTTTCTGATGTTGGACCTTTAGTCCATAGGCACAGTATGTGGGAGGTTTGAGAAATCAAAGAGGGGTAGAAGGTGGAGTCAGAGTAAAATGTGTACTGAGCGGTGTGGGCAAGGAGCCTGGGGCAGCTAGGGCTGGGACCTGGGAAGGCTGGTGGCTCTCGTGGTTGGGGACATTGTGGAGTCAGGAATGTACTATAATTCAAGACCTCTTCAAAAACTTATGTCTTACCCTTGAAGTAAGGGTTTCGTTTTTCCAATAAAATACTAGTGGAGCACTGAGATTAGAAGTCTGATGGCTAGAGGCTAAAGAAGGAGCAAATGGCAAGAAAGTAAAGATGGCAAGTACAGCTCACTCTTTATGGAGCTTGCATGAAACGAAAAGATTAAAGGCCCAGTGATAACTTGAGGGTGTCCGAGTGTTGAGGGAGCATTGTTCTTTTCTAAGGGAAGAGACAAGCATGTTTATACACTTAGGGAGAAAACATCAGAAAGGGGGAAAGGGAATATATAGGAGCAAAGGGGAACCAATGTTGGAGCAAAGCCTAGATTCTGGAGCAGATATAGGGGCCAGACATTGGGAACCCAGCAGTAGGGATCAGCTTAGCGGAAAGAAGATGGGAGTGAGTTCAGGCACATATAAAAGGAGCAGTTCAGTGACAGCAAACCAAGGCGGTTCATTTCTCGTTGCCTCAGTCTTCTTGGCATGTTCAGGATATGTTCAGGCTGTTATCTGAGAAAGAGTGGGCGTGGGAGAAGACTTTCTGAGTGTGGTGAAAGTTTGGGAATGGATAACAAGGTATTGAGAAATCACTCCAGCTTGGCAAAGGGGCTCCCCTTGGAACTAAAAGACAGCCAGGGATTGATTGCCTGTTCTGTTCCTGGAGACTAATGCCATCTTTCAACCAGCACATTCTGGGCTGGACCTGGCATCCCCAAAGCATCCCTTGAAACTGGCAGTCTCCAAGGGACCCATTCTACAAGGCTGAAGGTGGGCAAGGGAGGGGAGACTGAGAGTTCCGTAGGGATCAGTTACCTCAATTATCTTGTTATTAGACTAAAGGGAAAACTGAGGTCTACAAAGGGGAAAAGATCTTCTGTGAATCACCCTGATCATTTGTGGCTGCACCAGGACGGAAACACAGTTTCTCCAACTCTGAGACCAGGAGAATTCTCCACCGTCTCACATTGTTTCCACTGTGCCTGCCAGTTCTTTTAGCCAGCAAAGAGGAAATAGTCTACAAAAGTAACAGCTAGACCCTTTGTTTGCTGAGTTTAAGGAATCTGTTACTTCCTCGTATCCTTTTCCTATCCCGCAGCCTGCGGGACAGTGCCCCAGAATGTTTATCATTGTGAGTTGGAAGACTTGGTCTGTGAAATCAATCCCGTACTAAAAATTGCTTTAATGGGGCACTTGTTGAATTCTTATGGAGGTAAGGGAAGTTGAGGGAAATATAATTCCAGGGCATTTACATATAAATAATTATGGAATAAACCTCTCCTGAGATTAAATTGGCAGCTGTTTCTTTATTTCCTAATTATGAGCCCTCCCCAGAAGACAGGTGCATGAGGAACTAAAGAAAGAAGTGGGAGGACAGAGGAGAAATCATGCAAGATATTTGGAGGAGGAAGAATTTCAAAATGGGAAATAAAAATAGGATAGGAGAGGGGCAGAAGAAGGGTGGGGAGAAAAGAGAGGAAAAAGGAAGAAGACCAAGAAGGAACAAAATAGACATAAAACAGTAACCATCTCATAAATTTCCTGCCCACAGGCTCCCAAGTTTCATCCTGCACCCTTCTGGCCAGGCTGGAGTCTGAGCTCTGTACCCTCCTGTGCTCAAAAGCCTTCAATGAGTCCTTTTAGCTGCTATATTTAGTCCCAGCTCATCGGCCTCTCTTTCAAGAACCTGTATTGAAATACACACACACACACACACACACACACACACACACACATATATAGAATATGAATTCATCCTCTTGCCCCAAATCATCCCTTCCTCTCTGGGCCAGCATGAGCTCTGTTTATTCCTCTCTCAAGATGTTCATTTACCCAGTTTCTTTCTCTCTTCCCCTTTCACAGCCAATCTTCCCTAAAATACAACACCCAAACAAATACGACCTCTTGCAGGAAGCTCTCCCAGACACCAACCCATGGTGACTCTGCTGTGGATACTGTTTCTTGTGGGTTTTGGGCCTTCTTGCCTAACTGGGAATCCCAGGATAGGGACCTGCTCCCATGGCATGGCTGAGCACAGAACTTGTTCACAGTGGGTATTTATTAAGGTATGAGGCTGTTGGTTTCACAAAGACACACTGATTCTGCCACTGCTCCAAGCAACTGGACATCTCTCCGAGAATCAATAATCAGTTTCCTCGAAGAGTGACTTTGAAGAATTTCATTTCAAAAAGCCACTGACTTTGCCCACTAAAGTTGATTCCATCTTATCCACCAGATATCCCATAAGTGACTGTGATGTTTAATTTTATGTGTCAAATTGGTTAGGTCATGGTGCCCAGAAATATGGTCATACATTATTCTGGATGTTTCTTGAGGATGTTTTTGGATGAGATGAACATTTAAATCAATGGAATTTGAGTAAAGCAGATTGTCCTCCATAATGTGGGTGAGCCTCATCTAATCAGTTGACAGCCTGAATAGAAAAAAGATCAATCTCCTTTAGCAAGAGGGAATTCTGCAGCATACTGAACTTTAGATTTGAACAGCAGCATTGGCTTTTCCTGGTCTTCAGTCTGTTGGTCCACCTTGAAGAGTTTGGACTTGCCAACCTCTAAACCCATATGAGCCAATTCCTTCAAATAAACCTTTCTCTCTCTCTCTCTCTCTCTCTCTCTCTCTCCCTCTCCACACACACACACACACACACACACACACACACACACACATTCTATTGGTTCTGTTTCTATGGAAAACCCTAACTAATACAGTGACCTTGGCTATATTCAAAAATTTAATTCCCCCTGTGACAGTGTTTTCCATCTCAGAGGAGATTCCAAGGATGTACCTTGGGCTCTGAAGACAATTTTAAAGAAGAATCCATTGTGGAAAATCACAGATCTTACTACAGGCAGGAAATCAAGGTGGTTAGAAGGGAAATGAGACCCAAGTGCCCAGAATACTGAGCAGAAGGGAGCAAGGCCTATAACTCTGAAGTCCGGAATGAAAGAGCTAGAAAAGGAAGAAGGGAGGTGAGATTGGATGCACAGAAGAAGGTATATTGGATGTGGGCTTTGAAAGATGGGTAGAATCTTGATCAGGATGGGGGAATATGACAAATACCTGCCGATTGTGGATGTCCAAAATCTTTTGAATATACTTTCTTCATTCGATGTCGTCCACAATGAGAATCTCATGTTCTCCGTATAGAATCCAACAAACTATATCTCCTGGCTTCTCTTGCCACTAGGCAGATGCAGAACTGTTTCCCCAATCAGACATACCCGTGCGCAACTTTGATGTGGAAGTCCTCTATGAGAGTAACCAGCAGTGCCTGGCTTCCTATTTTGATGGGTTCGGTGAAAGCAGAGGTGGGATACTCCTGTGGTTGGTGGTGGCCGCAATGCAGCTTCCTGGCAGGCAGAACAGAGACCGTGCAGGTCTGGGATTAGTGGCAGTGGAGCTTCCTAATGAGGCCAGCTGTGTGGTGTGGTTCTGGGAGTTATTCCAACCTCTGGAGCCCCGGTTTTCTCATCTGTGAAATGGAAACTGTGCTGCCTCCCTCCCACTGAGCTAGCAAATGTGATGGAGCCTGGAAGGCTATCGTGGGTGAGACAGAAACAGCAGTAGCCGCTGGAGCACAAAGGCAGGTCTGAAGGAAGAAAATTGGAATCAGAAAAGGGAAAACAGTTTCAGAGGAAAATCTTTCAGAAAGAAGCCTCTAGAAGGTCCATATTCCTTATCTCAAAGCTCTACCCAACTGGAGGTAGGTGGGCAAAGGTTAGGGGTGTGAGGACAGAGGCCTCCTGGTGGTGAATGGCCAAGGTGAGAATGTCCTTACTTTTTCCTACCAACTCTCCTGACTGGCCCCTGCCCTTGGAGGGCACAGAGCTGAGAGAAGTCACAGTTGCATACCTTGGGCCTTTCTGCCTTGAATAAGGAGAAATAGTCTTTGCGCCAATTAATTAAGCAAACTGATAGAAATTCCCTGCTTAAGTCACACTTTGCATATCCATAATCTCTGCACTACATTTTCTGTATACTTTACCCCTGGGTAAAAATTGGTGAGCATTTAAATGCTTCCTCACATAATCTTGCTGAAGCACACTCTTGCCTATAAATATTCATGCCACTGCCAAAACATCTGCAAGCTTTCCCCAAAGGTGAAATGTGTGTAATGTACTTTGTCTTCTGGGTATAAATATTATCCAATACATTTTGGTTAATATGAATACACTAATTATTCCTGTAACCCTTTTTAAAAGGGTCATCTTCATGATGTGAATTTTTTAAAAATGTAATTACAGTAATTGGATACTTAATCTAATTAAAATTTGCTTTATCTTTAATGGGAATTTTTCTAAAGAGGCAGAATGACAATTGGCTTTTTGATAATGACGGTTTTCTTTCTGCAGGGGATCACAGTTGGTGAAAACTGGAAAACCAGGCAGGTTTGTGTCTGCCAGCGCCCTGGTTGCTGGGCAGAAAAAGGCCAGTCTTTTTCCTTCTTATGATTCAGTACTTAAGTGGTGAATATAGGTTTTAGTTTCTGAAACGGAGGGAGGAAAAGACCAGGGGAACTTTTTTTGTTCCAACAGATGACACTGCTTCTCTTCCCAGGAAGCAGCCCTTTGTTCCCGGGACCTGTGATTGGTCCACGGAGGGCATGTGACATAAGCCTGGGAGATCAGGTCCCTGCTGGGCTTCTTAAACTGGAGGAGGAGCTGCTGCTTTGCTGGCCATGGTACTGGAAGGAGTTGTAGTGCATGTCGCAGGTGCCCCACCCATATCCCTTTGGTCCAACCTTGAGGTCACCTGGGGACAGTTCCTTTACACAAGTTGAGGTCCTATATATCTCTGCGCGTGAGGCCATTCTCTGGCCTGGGGAGCACGCTAGGCCTCCTGGAGAGTTCTCACCCCCAGAGCAACTGTCAGTGAAGGAGGAGAGTGGCAGGTAAATATTTCTGCTTGCTTGCCCTTCAGGGGGACAATTCTGAGGGGTGCTCCACATATTCTTTTTGAGGCATCCCAGTAGGATTGAGATATAGTTGCTCCACCTGTAACCCACTCATCAACACTCTCTTTTTGGGCTTCGTCCCTTCTTTGTCTCACTTCTCCACTCACTCATCATGCTTCTTGGGCTCACCTTCCAGATAAAGCAGTGCTCTCAAACTTTTGCCTTGGAATCAGCTTTGGGGGAAGCCCAAACTGAGACAGATGCAGAGTTGGAGTTTCCAGGAAACTCTTTTTTCCACCATGTGGAGTAGGCCTGTCTGAAAGAGAGAGGGAAGCTAGCAGAAAACAAGCAGAAATGAGGTAGACAGTGAACTTGGTGGTGCTGCGTTCTGGTTCTGTCCCCAAGACTCTCCTTGCTCCTTGCTCATCAGTTGATTCTCTGAGCTGCCCTGAACCTGAATCCTTCCCAACTGTGTGAGCCAATACTTTCCTCCCATTTTTTTTGTATGTGTTAAGCTTGCTTGAATCAGATTTCTATTTCTTGCAACTATACACACAAAGCGCAGGGCCTTCTTCAGATTAAATACTACTACTGCTAGTGCATATTATTATGATTTAATGTCTAATTTCCTTCCAGAAAGGATTCGGGTTTAAGGACCTAGAGCCTAGAAAAGAATCACAAAAGAAGACAGTTTATTCTGCCTAATTCCTCCCTTTTGCCTTTTTCACAACTTGATTTGGTTGACGTCTACCTTCTCTCTCACTTGGAGATATTTATATAATAACCGTAGCTTTACTATCTTCTTACTCATCACTAACAACAGACAATTAAATATTTTTCTGTTTTGCTTAAGAGTCACATGGTTTTGCTACAATTTTGTTACCTAGATCTGAGAGACAAACCGCTCAGCGTGAATGACCCAGTCGGATTCAAGTATGGCAGCTCTGCCTGGCTTCAGGCCTCGTTAGTACTGTCATGGTCCTCAGGCATCTTTGCCTTCATGGGTCCCCTCTCCATTAATATTTTATGACTACATTGGTATAAAGCCAAATATGTTAATATTATATATTGAGACATATTCATCAACCCAAGAATTCATTTGTTCCTTCTGACTTTAAAAGAAATGAAAATATTTTAGTGCCCACTGTGTCTAATGGTTCAATAGGCCCTGCCTGGCTGAATTCACACCTGCTGCTTGGTCAGCGACTCACACTCCAGGAAGTTGGGTATGCATTAAAGAAGTAATGTGGCTCTTGGTTTATGTTTTCCATGAAACGTTATAGTTTTTAATTGTATCAAACATCACAGGAGTGAAACGTTGCTAGTTTTAGAAAGGCTGCCAGCAGATGTTTCTGTTTTCTAGAGCTGGTGGAAGACTTTATCTTGGCAGAAGGAAAATGCTTCCATGAATCTTCTGATTATGCAATGACGAGGCCCAGTGGCGCATCTAGACTGAGTAGGGGTTGAGGCAAGGAAGAAGGGGATTTTCAGAATAAATTAAAGTTATATTTTCCTTTGATGAGAGGTTTCTATGTGGTAAAATTTGGGACTTCCTCTGGTGGCTCACAGACAGGAATTTGACAGCTGGGACTGGGGTAGAGAGGGCAGGGTTTGAAGACTTGGGATTTGTGAGGAGCTGAGCCTGATGGCAAGTCAGCTGGGAAAGAATCCCGTGTGATGGGAGAAGGCAGGTGGGCTATGGTTTCAGCAAAGATTTCCAGGTTTTCCTCCTGTGCTGTATTCCTCTTGTGGTTTCTTCAAACCTTTAGAAAAGCCCGTGACACACCATGGGCTGTGTCAGTGGTCCTAGGGAATACGGCAGGGGACTGTTCCCTCAGACTGTTCCTTATAAAGGAACTCTTCCTTTATAAGGCCAGGTGGAGGCAGCAGCGTTGAATGAGTACACTGCTAATCCCGACTGCCCAGGTAACCAGACAGGGTAGGTGGTGGGCTGTAGCACTGCCGGTTGCCGCAGAGGAGCAGATTGCGGCATGTTCAGGTCAGGAATGCACTTGAGATTAAAGCTGTGTCTCCCCAGTACACTGGAAGACACTGGTCCTTGAATGGAAAGACAGGGAGAAGGATTAGATCCTGTTCTTATGTGGTTAGGGATCCCCAGGCAGCCGAAGATCATAAATATCCCCACCTCCCCGAACTCATCTCTTGTTACAGTCTCTTTGCTCCCAGTTTCAGCCACGTTGGCCTCTCCAATCCCACTCAAACATGCCTGGGCAACGCCAACCCCAAGTCTTTTTGCATTCATGCCTTCTCCCTGGGATGCTCCTACCCCAAATGTCTACATGGCCCAATCCCTCACCTCCTCTGAGTCTTTGCTCAAGTATCACCTTTCTCAGTAAGGCATTCCACGACCTACCTATTTAAAATGCAACACTCTGTGTCTTTAACTTCCTCCATGGCACTTATCACCTTCTGAAGCTTATTACTTTCCTCCACTGCCTGTCTCTCCCCTCTGCAGTAGAGGCTGCAAAGGGAAGGGAGTTTTATCTGTTTTACTCACTTCTGCATCCTCGGTGCCCAGCACAGTGCCTGGCACATGATAGCCCTCAATATTCACTGGGTGAATGAAAGAAGATGACAGTGTCTAGATTGTACAAGTGTTTTGAAAAAGCTCCCAAACTGACTGCATGTAACTGTATACATATGTTATATAACAACTGAAAACCACAATTAGGTAAATAAAGTGGGAACAGATTTGCATCGAATGAATGATCATCCATATTCTCATGTTTAGCTTAGATGCTGTTTATCAAGCAGGAGCTGGGTGGTTTTTAAATGGTGTTTTGTAGAAACTTAGGTGCTGTAGGGCTTCCTTCAATGCTTGTTCCTAATTTTATTTTCAAATATATTTTAAAATATTTTGAGAGTAAAACGTATGCTCGAATGTATTAAATTTGAATATATCAACAATTGCTGATGTGCTACTTAGTACATCAGGTTAACTCACTTTTTAAAAAAAAATAGAGCTTGGGAATAAAGATTATCCTGCCATTTCTATGAAAGTATTTAGATTCCCTATGAATGTGTTCATAAAAGGTTACTATAAGTTTGGAGTTCTTCATTTGTGACACTTTATTTCTGACAAGGAATGCAAGCAGTCAGATAATTTTGGTGATTTTCTGTTGGGGAAAAAAAACCCCAGTTCTCTATTGTTGTCTTTCAAGGTTCTGAAACAGGTTAATTGAAGATTATCTTGAGGTTTGCAAGGTGAACTTAAAATACATTGCCATTTTCACTCCATTTCTCTGGGTATTGGGATTTTCTCAATACTATGTGACCAAAACAAAACACAAAGATAAGGTGGATGCCAAATTTATAAACAGCAGAAACTCTCCTTAATAGCCTTGCTTTCAATTTTTTTTTTGTAAATGGTAATTATTTTGTATTTGTTATATGAATACTTTGGGTGGTTTTAATTAAGTTTTTTTCTTATGAAGCTGATGTAGCCATGTGAGTTAGCTAGTGTCACCACAAGGACATAGTCTCAAGTCTTCATAAGTCTTGGCACCAACTCTTGATGAACATCATTTCAAAAAACTCTGTATAAATGTACAGATAGAGCTAGAAACAATAAAAGGTAAGTATGTGAAAGATAGGTAGTTTTTATTTTATTGGGAATAGTCTCAAGAAACACCAATTTTTTTCTTATTGATTTTCCTAAGTTCTATATAGATTCTTGTTATCAGCCCTTTATCAGATGTGTAGAAAGCAAATATTTTCTCCCATTCTGTAGGTTGTCTATTTGCTCTAATGATAGTTTCCTTGGCTGTGCAGAAGCTTTTTAATTTGATCAGGTCCCATTTATTTATTTTTGTAGCTGCTGTGATTGCTGTGGTGTCTTCTTCATAAATTCTTTGCAGGGACCCTAATGTCACACATTCTCTGTGCTATGATCTCATGACCCCCATGAAGCTCCTCCTCTGTAAGCATTTCCCCTCTGACTAGGAGTCTGGCTAATAGACAGCAATAACGGTGTGTTGGCATCATCTCTCCATCCAACTCATCTGCCCTGCTCTTCTTCCATTTCAAACTAGGTATCTCAATGGATCATCCTTTCTACTCTGGTGACCTATCCATGCCCTGAACGTGGTTGCTCTCATTCCCTGGCTGGACGTCAGAATCACCTGGGAGCTTTTAAAAATGCTGATGCCTGGACCCACTCCCCCAAATTCTGAATTAATTGGCCTACAATGTGACTTGAGTATTGGTATTAATTAAAATGTCCCCTAAGGGATGCTGATGTGTGCCCAAGGTTGAGTCCATTGCTAATCAAAGGAGTATGGGATATTCAAGATACTGATATCTGGTACCGATATCAGAAATGGTATCTCGCTGCAAGCTCAGGTGTGTGTTGTCTTTCAGGGTCCTCCCATATTTTGTTCTGGATTTTTCATAGCCTTTGTCAGGTATGCCCCACCCTCTCTCATTCCTCCTCCTTCTCATGCTCCCTCCATTGAAGGTCCGATGCACATGCTGCACTGAATGGGTGCTGGGGCATCTAGATGGTTCCAGCTCTCAGCTTGGCACAATGAGGTCTTTCTGCAGACCACTGGGAGGCCCCAGGGAAGATGAAGACATAATGCTGCCATTGCTGCCATCGTCTTCACAGCTTTAGAACAATCTGTATTCTTGGGCCTTTTCCTTAAGAGGGAGTATGGGAATACATATGATTCATAATGTAAACAATATACACCGACAGGATGTGAATGAATAAAAGATGAATAAATAAAAGCACAGGAGTAAATAAGCCTCCTACCTTGGCCCTGCTCTGAGCAGCGAGAGAAACAGTGGAAGCATCACAGCAGGACAGGCCAGCTAGTGGCTGCTGCCTCAGTGTTCCTCTCCCCACCTACCCCAACCCCCAACTCTGGAGCACCCCATCTTTAGCAGACCCTTCATTAGAAGCTGACCTCTTCACACCTGGGCAGGCTGGTGCACAGAAAAAGCACAGGTAGCGTAACAACCTCGAGCAGATCAGCATCCCTCCCTCCTGCTGCCCTCCAGGCCTTGGCTTCTCCATCCAAAAGCGATTAGATTAGACAGATGTCCTCTAAAACCTTCAGGAATGTGCTTTCACAGTCCCTACTGTCAGGAGGGTAAGTGTGATATGTCCTATTTCTGAGCCTCAGTTTTCTCATCCATAACGTGGGGTCCTGAGGAAAGGTCTCAAAGGACTTTTCTACCTCTGATGCTCTGCTAGGTGGCTCTCACTACCCTGACTTTCTCCCAGAGTTTGCATCTGTCTGAGCTTCAGTGCAGCTCTGGAATGGGCCTGGTTCTCTGGACCTGCAGCCCTTGGGCAGATTGGAGGCAGCACATCCACATAGCCTCCCCTCCAGCCCTCCCTGCGGCCCTCTCTCCCCTGGTCTGTGCATGACAGAGGGCAGAGGGTACAAGCATAATCTCCTGTCCTGCGGGTCATGCACCCTGAAGCCCTCTTGCTGCACCCTCAGCAACTACGCAGTGAGCCCCCGCTCTGTGCCGGCACCTCTGTGCTTGGGATCGAATCTGCCCTCAGGAAGCAACTGCCTAAGGTGGAGAGCTGGCATTGGTACCCTGAAGGGATGCGAAAGAAGGTTTGGGAGGCTGGAGGAAGTAGGCAGGCAGGCAGGGAGGGAGACCGGGGCACCTTCTGGCTGGGACTAGCAGGAGAGAGGTTTTCCTGGGCACACAACTTCGGACTTGGGCCCAAACTTAGTGCAGTCTCAGGATCGCTGCTCCGTCCTCCCAGCAGATGGCAGTGTGTGTATGGTAACCAAGGTGACAGCTCCTAGGATCACCATCTCAGGAATCTGCAGGCTAGAGAGCAGGAAGGGAACCACTTTCCTTCTTGTCAATGAGTTGGATGGTCGGATAAAGGGTCCTCTATCCTGCCGAAGAATCCGTCCCCCCTCATGGGCTGCTGAGGGGAGGCTTATCCAGGAGTGCAGGGCTGATAGTGGCGAGTCCCTTCTCTCTTTCCAGCGGGTCCTTTCCACCTTGCCCTGCCCAGTGCTTGGGCTTCCTGTGGGCCTGGGAGGGAGTCAGGATTGGCCACATGCCCTCAGGGCACCCCCACACTAGGCAAGCCCACCCCGCATAGCCAGCTGTGGCTGCAGCGTTGTCCCCAACTCTGAGCTTGAAGCTCCTTCTGAGTAGCTCTCCCAAGTCCGTTCCAGTCTGTGTCTTAGGCCCTGCAGCAAGGGCGGACTGGGGAGAGAAAGAGAGACACCATGGGCAGGATCAGTAGTGACAGTGGGGTCTGGGTGTCGGTGCCGTAGCTGCTTCCTGATGGCACAATTTCCTTTGCCGTGCAGCCCCAGAACTCGTTTCTCCTGGGTCTATCCTACCAAGACCAGGGGCAGAGGTGGGGACTATCGAGAGGAAGGTCTGTGGATTGGCAGTGATGGGATTTGCCTGTCTCTGGATCTGTAAGGCCTCGGGCCTTGGGAGATAAGCTTCTGTTTCACTCAGGGGTCATTGGTGTGCAAGGAACAGAGGATCACTCAGGTCAACCCAAGTAAGGGAGGCAATAAGCAGGGAATCCAAGCCTTTCAGCAACACAAGGTGCAGGGTCTCAAGAGCCTGAGTGAAAGTTGCTTCCAGATCCCTGGTAGCTGGAGGACCTCAGTGGCAGGTGTTCACACTCCTCACTGCAGTGCTCTGTCATTAACCCGACTGAGCCATGCCCTGTGTGTCTGCTTCACCTTTCTAGCTGTCACTGTTCTTCTCACAATCCTCTGTCTCCTTTGTGTTTCCAGCTCCTATTTACTCGTGATTTCTCAATTTCAGCTTGCCATAAGCCTCCCTGGCCCCTCAGGTCTCATCACCCCATACTCAAAGACCTTTCTAGATGCATCTTTTTACCTTCTACTCCTGCTACTGATTTTCTTCACATTTTGAAATCCAGATTTCCAAAAGCAAGAATAGGGTTTGCCATCTCCTAGTCAGGTACCAAGTTTTTGTCCAATTAGCTGTGTTGGGTGGGTAGCATAGTACAACACCTGCTGTCCAGAGAGGGCAATATCAGACTCTTTGACGGCATGCAGGGAGGCTGCTTAGGGTTGGGGAAGTTGTGCCCTGCACAAGGCTGCCTGACTGAGGGGGCAAATAGGGGCTACACTCTTTGACAAGTCAGACGCCTTTGTGTGGGGCTGCATGAGCCCAGAGGAAGGGAGAAAGGGGTGCTTTTGGCAGAAGAGAAGTGGCCCTGTGATGTGTCAGAAGTGGCCCTGTGATGTGTCAGATATTATGATTAGAACATAATCTTATTACTTAGGACACTGCATCTTTTATCTCTTCTCCATTCCACCCTGTATCTGCTAGCTTTTGCTGCATAACAAGCCAACCCTCCCACAAATTAGTAACTTAAAATAACAACTCTTTGTTATTGCTCGTGTATCCAAGGGCTGGCTGGATGGTTCTGCTAATTTGAGTCTGATTTCTTTGATCTGGGCTAAGCTTCTTCATGTGTCTGCCTTCAGCTGGAGGCTCAGCTGGGGGCTGGATGATCCAGGATGGCATCATTCATGCAGCTGATAATTCTGCTTCTGGAAGTTGGCTGGATGTCAGCTGAGGGTGCAGGGGCAACTGGGCTACACGTCTCTCATCCATTAGCAAGCTAGCCTGGACTCGTTCACATGGCAGCTTGAGGCTCGAAGAAAGCAAGTGGAAGTATCCAAGGCCTCTTTTGGTCCAGGCTCATAATTTGCACAATGTCTCTTCTGCCATATTCTCTCCGCCAAGACACAAAAACCACCCCAGTTTCAAGGGATAGGAAAAAGACTCTTGATGGGATATGTTCCAAGTCACATTGTAAAAGAGAAAATAGAGGAAGAATAACTTGCAGCCATTTCTGCAATCTACCACATGCCAACAACTCTGCCACGATGATCCATCTGCCAGGGAAGAGCAACCAGAGAGGACCTAAACATAGTCCAAGGGGCCCTTGAGAGCAGAAACACACAGGGCTGCTCCTACACCTTCAATACAGATCTAACATTCTTAGATGTAGGCTCAGCTGGGTATGGGGTAGGGGAAAGAAAACATAGAGCTTCTTTTTCATTAAGTGCCCTTGTCTTTGCTCTCACAATTTACGTAACATGAAATTCTCAGAGTTGCCAATGCCTTGCTGAAACTTATGCCACTGAGAACACACTCTCAGCCATCATGGAAGGAGGGATGAGGCTCCCGTGTGTATGAGGAGGGCCCACGCGACACCCTGACCTCCCAGTCTCAATCTCCCTCCTCCATGTGCACGAGACTCCACTCCTTATGTTCATGCTCCTTAGCAGCCCTTGCCTAAAAGCACAACCTTGACCTTGTCCTCACTCAAACTGCTTTACCTAGGAAGCCTCATTCTCTAGTATTTCCTATGACCAAAGCCTTGTTATCTGGGAGCTTTCTTACCCCTGCTTCATCTGTTTTTGTCCTTATGGTGGCAGATGCTCAAGTCTCCCTTTTTCTGGAAGCCTTTCAGCCTTCTCCTAGCTTTGGTTCCTCTCCATCCTTCCACTGATCCATTACGTTTACTCGTCTTGCCAACACACTCAACTTCATTGACCTCTGCACCATTGTTAGTGAATTCTCAGCCCTGGATCAATCCAACTACACATCTTTCCTGTCTCTGTGCACAAGGAGATGAGTGCCACAGGGAACGATCACCCAAATGCAAGAACCAGAATCCTACAAATTATGGTCTCCTTCTGCCAAGCACTCAGCACTGCCCAGCCATCCCTCTGTTCACCCCCAACATCTCTGTCTCCGGCTTTCCACAGAAACTATTGCAGAATTTATTTCTTCTCCTCTAACCTCCTGCTGCACCACCTGCCACTTCACTCATTATCAGAAAGCCCTAAGGAATAGAAACCTTCGTATGGAAACTCCTTTGATGCCCTTCTCTATCAATAACAAATTGCGATCTCTCCCCGACTGCTGGCTCTGACTCTAAATGGTCCACAAACTGTTTTTCCTTCCTTTCCTAGGTGAGCTGCTTCAGAACTACGCCCACACCAATTGCCTGTTTAGGTTTAGCCTAGAGGGGGACATAGCCCTATGGCTGATATGGGATCTGGGTGCCATGTGGAGACTCCTAAACAAGGGTAGACAGGAGCAAGCTAAATCATACCCTATTTTAGAAAAAGTCAAAGTTCACACACTGGAAACACCCAGAACAAACTCGAAGTACAAAAGGATAGGGGCAGAATCAGTTTGAGTTCTGAAGTCAGAATCAAAGCAAGAGTTGAGTCACATGAGATGGCATCACAGGAGAAGCAGGTGAGGAAGGAACAAGGAAGGGTAGATCTAGGTGATTTCTGAGCAACCTTAGAACATCCAGATAATGTTTCTTGGCCTTTGAGTGCCAAGGAGTGTCAAAGGATAAAGGGGTCTATAGTAACTTAAATGCATGGGAGATGGAGGCCACCAGCTCCCTTTGTGGTTAGAATGAAGCCAGGTTTTCCCTGCATGCTCCCAGAGGAAGTGAGGATGTTCCTGGGAAGAGAGGAAGTGGGTAGGGTCTTCTGCCGTCCTTCAGGGATTGTGCCTCTTCTTGACACCTGTACTGAGCTCTCCATGGTCTCCAGGTGCTGCCTTCCCTTTCTGGGTTGTGACAGCCAGGCTGAGGGAGGAAGAGCCAGAACATTGTGACAGGATGTCTTCCACATCCAGGATGTCCTGCAGGACACCTCTTGGCACACAGTATGATCTCAGTTAATATTTATTGAATGAACGACAAATGACAAGATACTCTGGGCATGTCTGGAAGCTAATTTGTCCACTTGTTGCTTTCTTCCACCCCAGTGAGGCTGTCGTACCCTGACTTTATGAAGACTATGCTCTCTGAGCAGATCCCAAAGGCCAAATGAGTCCTACCCTGTGGTTACCACACCAGCTCGACTATGGCAGAGCCAGAGTTCTTCTCCTCTCCCTCACCCACTGCCAGGAGGTGGTGTGCTTTTATGGGAGGAATTCTATAGCGGCCGCTTTTCGCCCCTGAGCTAAGTGGCAAAGGAAGGCAGTGTTTAGAGAGAAGGGGAGAAGGCCAGAGTCGGAAGGAGACAATGGCTTTCTCAGCTAAGTTTCTCCCCATATTCATTTCCAAAGACACGTGCAAAAGATCAGGGCCGTTTGCTAATTTAACATCCATACGGGTCAGCTGTTTTCAGCTGACCTTTGCACACAGCAAACAAGCAGCTCCAGGCAGGCTTTTTTGCCTATCCCTTCATTCACCCTGCTCACATTCTTTCCATCCATCCTTTCTTCTAGGCCCAGCCCCACGTGTCCTCCTTTTTATTTAAAATTAGAAATGCAATATGAGCAGGAGAAAGATGTAAGCTTTATCCAGTGTCTTTTCATAATATCATTGAGAGGTCATCAATTGGCGGATCCTCCCTAGAAAGTAAAAGAGACAGAAAGTGACAAGACCAAGCATGACCAGTTGATAACGCATTTTTGGGTGGTCATGGGACTGTACCATGTTGTATTATGTAAATTAGTAACACATGGGAGGATTAGAGGAATGATGAACTGACTCTGGCATTAAGCCAGTCTGTTCCATTTCTCTGCCAGGAACGTGGAGGCAACTGTACTCCAGTCCATGTTGAGTCATTGGTAGACAGGGATCTCCGAGTCCCACCATTTTGGGGCTTAAACACAGGTAGGTTTAAGACACAAGCCCAGTAAACTGTGGCTGTACTGCCTGGGAGAAATAAAAGGAGAAAAAGGCTGCAAAGTAACCCTTGGGGTACCTGACTGCTATGATGGGTGACAATAGCCAAATACGCCAGAAAAGTGTTCCCCGGGTGGGAGGAGCCCCCAATTGTGTTATCATAGCTGAGGCCTGTGTCTCTAGTTGATTCCATTGACCCCACGTGATCCTGGGCACCGTCATGGTGTTATGTGTCTGTCATGGTGGGACTCCCATTGGCAGTGGCTAGAGGGAGAGATGTTTCATTTGTGGAATCGGGTTGTTGGGTTGATTCCTCCAGCTCACGGTGTAGGTGAACTCGTCTGGAAGGGAACCACTCGGGACCTGTAGAAGTTTGAACACAAAAATCCTCTTCTCCACGTTAAATCAATTACAAAGGCCAATATCTTGGAATTAACGGCAGCTGGGGAAGGCCGGGTTGTAGATGTCCCATTGGGACTACAATAGCATTAAAAGCTCTTAGGTCCTGTAGTAAATGCCACTTATTGTTCTTTTTAGGTATGACAAATACAGGAGTGTTCCATGGGCTCAGGGAAGGTTCTATATGTCCCACTTTAAAGTTGGTCCTGGACAAGAGATTTTAAATGTTTTATCCTGCTTAATGGGCCACTGCTCTATCCAGATGGGCGAATTAGTGGTCCATTGTAAAGGTATGGGTTGTACTGGATGCACCTGAGCAGTGGCCCCTAATGAAAAGGCTGGGTAGCTAGAAGATTCCATTGTTCTAGCAAATCTTGTCCCCATGAAGATTGGTCCTCTCGTAGGCAATGTTAAAAAGTGGATGGTTTACCAGGGAGGAAAAGAGATCCCCTTCGAGAGGGGGAGGAGGGGGAGGAGGCTGCTCCTCCTGTTGAAGCACAGAAGGCAATGGTGGAGAGAATGGCCCGGGATTCAGAAATTTTATGGCAGAGGACGCTTGCTCCTTATTGGCAGGGAAGGCGGCTCCTCCAGCAGAGCAGGGGGAGTGTGTGCCAACGATCAGAACCCGTAGGAACGTGCGTCAGTCCCTCTCCCAAAGCAGCAGGTGGGACTGTCCCTTACCGGGATGATTCCCCTTGTACTCCAGATGACGAAAATGTTCCCTGGTTGCTCGGATTCCTGAATCACATCGGCATCACCACTTGCAGTGGCCGCTTTTCACTCTGGAGCTCAGTAACGAAGGAATGATTACTCAAAACACATAGTGTTTAGACAGAAGAGAAGAGACCAAGGTCTGAAGGAGAAAATGGGCTCCTCAGCTAACTTCCTTCCCATATTTATTTCTAAGCACACGTGCAAAAGGGTCAGGACCTTTGCTAATTTCTTTAACAACATCCATATAGGTCAGCTGTTTCCAGCTGACTTTTGCACACAGCAAACAAGCAGCTTCGGGCAGGTGTTTCCACTTGTCCCTTTCTTCTTCTAAGTCCAGCCCCCACAGAATTCTGGACTAGGAATTAAACACTGGTGTCCTGGTCCCTTTATTGTCACTGACTTGTTAAGCAAGCTTGGGAAGGTCACCTACCCTCGGGACTTCAGTTTCCCCTGGGGATGATTATCTCTGCCCTTAAGAGTTATTGCAAGATTGAATGAGCTAATGAATTGCAAGAGCTTTGCAGGTCATAAAACATGGTGCATGGTGGTGGTAGGACTATGATGATAATGATGTCAATTGTGGCATCCAAGATAACGCAAGCTCTTTGAGGGCAGGGCACGTGGGTGATTCTCCTCTGTAGGCCCACAGGGCATCACATAGATGCTGCATAAGTCATTGAATAGAACTGAACTTCTTTCTCCAGAGGTCCTTAGTAGTGACCCAGATCTGGAGGTTTTAAGCCCAAGGAAGGTGAAACTGTCCATCCCCTGCTGTTCCCCAGGACCAGCTCCTTCTCCTTTTGCCCCCATCCACCCACCCATCCCTCTGGGCCTCAAGGAGAGAGCCTGGAATCTGAAGTCTCCAACTTTGCCATATGCCTCCTCTGTGCTCCTGTCACCATGGACTGTTAGTGCCATCACCGTGTGCAGCGGGTACCCGGAGGGAGGCAGATGCACAGCATCAGCACCTGCTAGTCAATCATTCCCTTTTGGAAACACTACTTAATGCAAAACTGAAAGCAACAATTATGCTAACTACATCTATTTTTTGTTATTAGAAGCTATTCAGTAGGGCAGCTGTAATCATTGTGTGTCTACGTGTCATTTTATAATTTTCAATTTCTTAGTTATATTTGACCAAAAATGGTTAAATACATAAATTACAGTCCTGCCCATTGATTCGTACCATGAATGGGATCATGGGGTGTCCTCTGTAGTGCCCACCAGTGCCCACATGCCTTTCCTTCCCTCCATAGCTGGCCACTGAGGGTGCCCAACCTCAGGCCCGGGGCACTGTTACAGGGCAATGTTAAGGGAAGAGAAGCAGCTGCAGATTTAGGTGGTTATGAGAGGGCACATTTGACCTGAATCCAGAGAACAGCCCTGGGGCTCAGAGGGGAAGTGTTCCAAGTGCACAGGAAGTGATGGATGTGTCATGAGGACTCTCTGATGCTAGTGGGCATTTTACAGCCTGTTTGCAGCTGGACTGGATGGGGGAGAGGGTGGGAATCCAGATTCCGGAAGGCTCTACCTATCCACAGCGGTGGCTCATGGCACGGTGGGTCTGCTCTCACTCTGCTCCCTTGCTGTGCTCCTTCAAGTGACGCCCCCTCCAATGCTCTGCCTTGACAGCCATGTAGCTTCTGGATCTATCTCCCTTCCCCACTGCACTCCTCCAGCCACATTTGTCTCTGGGAATGAACCTGCTATAAGGGAGTCAGAATGGAAGAGAACATGAGAGCCTCAGGACAGGTGTTCCATACTCAGCAGTATCCATCAAGCCCGTTCCTATACACTAGCAGTCCCCAACATTTTTGGCACCAGGGACTGTTTTTATGGAAGACAATTTTCCCACCGACCAGGGAGGGGGAGGGATGGTTTTGGCATGACTCAAGCACATTACATTTATTGTGTACTTTATTTCTATTATCACTACATTGTAATATATAATGAAATAACTGTACAACTTTCCATAGGTTGGGGACCCCTGTTATACTCCATTCTGATATTGGAGCCTCTGGCACCCTTGTCATCAATCCTTTGTTCCAATCCATTTATTCAATAAATACCAGTTGAGCACACACTATGTACCAGTTTTGGTTTAACCATGCTGAACAAAACATGTGAAATGCTTATGGGAACATTTTGGTAAAAGGCAGTGTCAAGGCCAGATACCTAAGGAGTCAGAGCTCTTGGTCTTCAAAAGATGGCACCTGGCTCCACTCACTAGCTCTGTAATTTGGGTAAATTATTTAATTCTTCTGTGACTTATTTTTTAAATTTGTAATATGGAAAGAGTAATAACAATGGTGAGTGTATAGCAAGGATTAAATGAGATAATATTGGGTTGAACGATGTGAAATTGCGAGCATTTGGCCATTTTTGAACAACAAAAACACCAATGTTATGTGGTTGAACTTGCCAAAGTCCTTAGCACAGTGCTTGGTACAGAACAAACTGCTCAGGAAATGGTACCTCTGCTTCTTATTATTTAGATGTACAAGCCCGACAGTGTGTTACTTTGCCTGTCTGTCTAGTGCTAACATTTGGATAGGAAGCTTTCTGGCACCACAAGAAAGATTTTGACTCAGGTTAACATACTTGGTGGATTAGTTTCACTCAAGCCCAGGGGACAATCATATTTGAGCAGGCAGTGACTGACAACAGTTAAACACTAGCCAAGCAGCTACCTAATTGTGTCTAGGAGTTGGCATTTCTTTAGGTCTTACTGAAAGTAGTCTTATTCACATTATTTAAATATAAAGCTAACTATTAATGGTAATTCACGATCTCTCGATTGTTGTAACAGAGAGTTTTATTTGTAGGAAATCGTAATGAAGTAGGAATTCTCTCTGTTCTTAATAACAGATAATGTGTCCATTAATCACAAATATATATTTTTAAGTGTCAGTTAAGAAACAGGAAGAAGCAGGAGCATGTTGCCTCTGAGCTGAGGAGAGTGCAATCCTTAGGCCTAGAGGGACAGGAAGGGAGTGGGAGACAGGATTAGACTGTGTTTTCCAGAAAGTTTAAAGCCAAAAGAAACTACCTGGAAGCCAGGGCGCTGGACAAAGCCCTCCTTCTCGCTGTATCTTCTTCTGTTGAATGATCTACTCAGGCAGCACTTTCACCTGACCCTGGGTCCGGAGCTCCTCCCAGGGCAGTACTGGTTTCTGCTCCAGCACCCAGAGATAAAGAGCGAGCTAGCACCTGTCAGCTATCCATGGGCACCTTGTCAGCAAGGCAGAATTTTCAGGGCTTCATGAATTTTCTCTATGCCCCTAGGGCTCTTCTTGCATTTCCTCTAGCCAGGACCCAATTCCTAGTTTTCAAGGAAGTGAGGCAAGGCTGCTGGCTCTGCAGTCTCCTGGGGCCTTCTGACTTAGCAGAGCAAAATGAACCAACACCTGCTGCAGCTGCGAGCCCCTTCCTGTATTTCCTCATCTCCCTCCTCCAGCCCATTTCCAGTCCTTGGATGATGGGGTGCCTGAATTCCCCTGGGCTTTTAACAAAGAGGCCGTATTTTTATTTGCAGAGTCTATGTGAGGAGTGGCAAAGAGAAAGCAAAAATAAGTGGTTTGCCAGTCATTGCATTAGAGCAGGAAAGCCCACCCCACATGTTGCACGGGAGCGAATGGAGGCTCAGAGAGGGGAGGGGCTTGCCCAAGGTCACCCAGCAAGTCTATTTTCCCTGCTCTAATAAGCTTTTCTTTCCACAATATTGTATTAAGTGCCAAACTGTAGGCCACCCCCGAAGAAGGAAAACTAGAGAACCAATCTCAAAGTCTGCATCTCAGCCATAGAACCTTCTGTGTGACGAGGCCCCAGGGAAATGCAACCCCCCAAGTTTGAAGTGAGGAGGCCCCCTCTTGAAAAATCAGTTAAAATGCCCTCCTTTATGCACATGCCAACTTTGACTTCAAAAAGACTTTATTCCCAAGGATAAACAACCCCATGTTTGTGTAATATAATTAAGTGAAGGCATCTTTAAATGTCATACTAGCTTGTGCCCATTTCGAATTGTTATGCATCAACAGAACTTAACGAGATAGCCAAGCCTTCTCCTTGCTGTGAGACGGAGATAAGCCACAGCACTGTGGGCCCTTTAATAGATTGCCAAAATAAAGCATTTTCTATGCAAATTATTCATGCAGTGGGACAGCTAATCGCTTGCCAAGAGCCCGCCCACTGCCTCTCTGCAATTAGTCTGGAAGTTGAAGGAGCTCCAAACTCCGCAGGCGCAGGCACACTCGGGCCTCCTGCTCCTGTGGCTTGTTTTCAGGTTAGCAGAAACTTTCTTTCCCCCGGAGGTCGGGCTGGACGCCCTGCCACGGAGACGTTTGTGTGAGGGGAATGGGGGCGGGCAGCAGGCAGATAGCTAACGGTGAAAGCGTGGGGGTGTTCCTGGGCTGTCAGGGCCTGGCACCTGACTCAAGGTGTATAGTGTGCACTTGGCAGCCGTGGTGCCCTGAGCCTCAGTTTCCCCATCTATAAAACTGAGATGCACTCTGGTCTGAGGGTGCCAATAGTCTGGTGTTTTGAGGACAAGTGGCAAGGGGAACTGGGAGCAAGCTCAGGAAGAACCCAGTTTGGGCTCATGGGAAACCAGAGACTCAAGGTCAGGAGAGGGATTTGGAGTCAGAAAAACCTACAGGATCCCATCCTGGCAACGGTCATCATGGGCAGTAGGAAGGAAGTCTCCGTGGCAGCCAAAGGAGAGTCCCAGATAACTGAACCAATGCTTAGGGGTCCCCCTCACTCTCACACATCTCTCTCCTAAGCGTGTCTCTGAGTCTCTCATTGTCTCTCTCTCCATGCCCATGTTCTGTCGCTGCCTCTCGCTCTCTCCCACCAACAGCTGGCTGTGGGAGCTGCGCCAAAAGGGACCAGCATCCGGTGGCCTCCTGAAACACAACCAGAGCAGATTTGATCTGGAAAAGGAAGGCTGGGGTGTCTCACTCTTGCAGGGTCCAGCTTGTGCAGGGCAGTACCCACAACCTGGGATCACACGTTCACTCCCCAGAGGGTTGGAGTCAAGACTCTAGCCCAGATGAGAGCACCTTTGGCCTCCAATTCCAAGATTTGGTGAGATGGGCAAACCCGAGTCATCCAAAGGCACAGACTTGCTCAGTAAGGGATCAAGGAGCCCCATGACGGCTGAAGTCACATGTATGAACATATGCAGGGGAAGGACCGGCATGTTTTGGGTGTCTGGGCAGCTTTGGGAGCTAACTGCTCACTTGGTAGGTTAAGGGCTTGGGCTAACCCATGGGTTCTCAAGTCAGTGGTTTGCTTACTTAACACAAGGCTATTTTTCTCATTAGAATTTTTTAATGCATCAATATGGCAGTTATTTAACCCAGCAGAGTGATGGATAATGGATGCTTGCCTTTGATTTTCTTCCACAGTCTTTTGATACACCGAGAGCCCCTGGGAGGGCACAGACGAAAGGATCATCTGATTGGGACCCGGAGCATCAGTGATGCTCCTTCCCAGGCTGATCGCTGGTGACTCTGACAGCCCCACCAGCCAGAGCATGCAGCCCAGCCTCCCCTGAGGCCCAGGCAAGCTCTTCTAGAGCTGTTAATCCTCTCATGCAGGGGCTGAGCACTGAAGACCCCTGTTGCTAAAGAAGTAAATGACCCAGGAGGAACAGCACAACGAGCCTTTGCTGCTGGTTCGAAGTGGAGACAAAGGAACTGACCAGATTAGCAAGCAGCCTTTGGGATGCAGCCTGGGAGGCAGGGAGAACTTCAGTAGCTCCAGCCCCTCTCTTGGTCTCACTCAGAATCACATCTGGTCCTTGCCTGTACCCCAGGAATGACAACTGTATCCCAAATTGTTCTGGGGCTCAAAGCTCTGCCAGGTCACCTGCCCCATGACAACATCTTCCTAAGCTTAGAGCTTCCCTTTGCTTAGACCAGCTTTGTCCTGCCAGCTCACCATGGACCCTGTGGCTGAGGTCCTGTCACCTGCTGATACCCAGAGCTCCTTGCATCTGGCCCTGGATCTAGGAGAAGCTCAGCCCTGAATTCTTCTCACCAAGTTCCACGATCAGCAAGGTCCTCCCCCACTGCGTTGGATCGGGGTCCCGAGGCGGAGCTGTGTTTGCCTGGTGTTTGCCCCTCTCCTTCTGGCCTCCTTATTCCCGCTGCTTGACTAGATCCTATGCAGCACACGTGAGAAGGTGGGGTGAAATTAGGATGGGGGACTCTCCATACCCACGTCCTCCTAAGCTAACTCCAAGTCCAGATCCCGCTAAAGGCCTTCCGCCCCAGAGAACCAGGCTTGCTCTTTCAAATGTAGAGACACAACCATGCTGGTCTCTAAGTGCTGGTGGCTCTGAACATGTGAGGCTGGGATGGGGAAGGCAGGGAGAGGCAGAGCTGTGAGACCCTGAGCGCCACCTGAGAGGCCAGCAGGGAGCAATGACAGAGAATGGGCCGGCGGGGTGGAGGGAAGATGGGGCAGGGCGGGAATGGAGGGTGCTTAAGAAACTGCTCCTGAGAAAGCAGCCAAAGCCTGACCCTGTGGTTAGAGCCCTGGGAAGAGAATAGAGTCCCTCCTCTTCTTTTTCCCCCGGAATTTCTCTGCTTCCTTCTCCTCCCTTCCCCATCCACGGCCCCTCCTGCTAAGATGTGCTGAGACTCAGCTCTGCTGAGGGTCTCACAGCATCTGGGGCTAGCCTGGGAACCCTGTGAAACAGTCTTTCTATGAAAAATGCATTCTGGCGCTCAGTGGACTTCCAGACCCAAGCGTGGTGTAGCCAGAGCTTGTCTACACTGTTGGACATGTGCAGACTTATTCCACACTGGACAGGACTCCCATGGGCATGACCATGGCAGCCGTGTCCCTGCCTCTTTGCTGGCCAGTCCTAGTGTTCCCAGAGGGCCTTGTGCCCACCAGTGCTCAGGGCACTAGCTTCAACAGCTGTAGGAAAAGTGACCTCACACCACAGGACCCAGGCATTTGTATGTTTAATCCCCATGCCAGGTGATTCTAACACATAGCAGGAGTGGGAACCCTGGTCTTGTTAACTGCATCTCAAACTTTAGCATGCATCCGAATCTTCTAGAGAGCTTGAGAAAATACAGACTCCTGGGCCCCCTCTCCAGAGAGTCAGATTTAGGAGGTCTGAAGTGGGCCTGAGAACTTGTGTTTCTAACAAGCTCCCAGATGCTGGGTGCTGCGAGCCCATGGACCACACTGGAGTTGGAAGGGTCTGGCCCAACCTCTCATTTTCCTGAGAGAAAGACCAAACCGAGAGCAAGGTAGGGCAGGTTCTGCTGGCCGTCCACCCAAACGCCCAAGTCTCTGAGGGCAACGAGACTCGGCCAAACCCAAGAGGGCCAGGTTGTTGCGTGTGGGGCTCTGGCCTGGCCCAGATGGCTGGGGCGTCAAGAGTGCCAGCCGCTGCCATTGGCTAGTCCCTCATTGACAGGTTGTCACTGATGGCAGAAACTTGGCCAATGGCAATCAATCAGGGGGCCCGCGCTGCCTTAAATACCAGCAGAGCAAACAGCCTCAGACAAAGCTGCGCCATATATCAATTACCAAGAGGCTGCTTGCTCCTCTGGGCGGAGGGAGCCAGAGCAAGCCGCCAAGGCTGCTGCCCCAGCTGATAAGGGCCCGCATTGTTTGGGGACAGCTGGCAGCCCGATAAGGGCCTGCTCGCCTGAGATAATGGCAGTGGGCAGGCGCCTCGAGGCAGTTTAGAATTTCTTGGGTCTCCAAGAAAGGTTCTATTAAGCCCACTGACCCCAATTGAATATTAATTAGCTAATTAACGGATTTATTGTTCCACGCCATTTCTGGAGAGGCCATTTTTTTCGAGTGCCATTATTTTTGTAAATGATTTTTCGCATTGTGCATAATTGAATCTTTGCAGCTGCCAGCATCTTCTGCATGATTTGGCAAAAAAAAGGAAGCAGAAGCACTTAGGGTTTTTTCCCCCCACCCTCGCTCTGAACAAATGTTTTCAGCCCCTCCTGCTAATGCCGGAGCGAGGGGGGCTGTGGGGAGAGTGCTGTCTCTGTTTCACAGGTTTGTTTTTTAAGCTGAACTGCAGCGTCCACACTCCTTTTTCCTTCCTTTTGTGGGCAGCTGAGGGCCGAGGCGCTCCGTGCAGTCCCCACCAGCCCTTTGTCTGGCTGTCTTCAAACTGCCCAGAATTAGCTTTTCTCAGCCCAAATCCTTAAAGCATTGTGCGTTATATTAGGGAATAAAGGGAACAAGGCCTGAGCTCATCCCACCCGGCGGTGCTCCCAGTGCAGGGAGCTCTGGCCGCGTTCCTACCCCATCTACCCCACTCTGGCTTTCCCTAGTGGAGCCTACCCTGGGTCCGGCTGCTCTGGGGGAACGCAACCCCCATCCCGGCACCTCTCTGCTGCTCTTTAATAAGTCTTTGCTCCAAATTCCACACCAGGGTTGCCCGACTCCCTGGAACTGGCATCTTCCCATAATAAGTTGAACCAGAGGGTCCCACAGGCAAATGGCTGACTGAACGAAACCCATGCCGCTGCAGAGGGGTTGGAATGGGGGTGGGGGTACGAGTGCTGGAGTGGGGCGGTGTGGGCGGCTCAGCAATATCGTCAGGCAGCACTGGGGAGCCCGTTGGACCTCTGAACCCCTTCAGCATCTTTAATGAAGCCAGGGGCAAGCAGAGGCTCCCGGAATATTAGCCAGAGCCCCCCGGTGGGTGGGTCTAAGGAAGGCTTATGCCCAGGACCTGCCCCTGGCCACCAGGGGCTGCAGAGCATTATTGGGATTTTTTATTAAGCCACCTCTTCCTGCCCTCATCCCTGTCCCTATCCTGCTGCTTGTGCTCAGAAAGAAGAATTCTGAGAGCTTTTCTGAGCAGGGAGATGAGTTAGGAAGGAGTTCTTGAGTCTTCCTCTTAGACACTGGCTGGAGCCACCTGTTTCCTTGCCTCTGGGCTGAAATAAAGTCCAGCAGACAGACAGACAGACTGTCATGGGCATCCCCTCCAGGCACACAAGTTGTGGAAGGGACTATGTGAGGTAATACATATATTGATTAGCTAGAATTAGTCATTTCACAACGTGTATAGACTTCAAAACATCATGTCGTAAGAGGTAAATACATACAATTTTATTGTCAATTTAAACAAAGTTGTGGAAGGACCCCAAGTCTAGCTAAGAATGGGAGGTAGCCCTTGGAGTTGGGGAGGGGGTCATTCAGCCTCTGTTTGAACACCTCCAGGACTGGGAAGCTCACTATCGCCAAAGCATCTTTGATATTGAGAAGGGCCATCCTTACCCAGAGTCTGCAAGCTCCTCCCTCTATCCCCCCAGGGTCTCCCTCTCCCCACAGCAGCCATTCAGCTAACAGTGTCTAATATTAACTGAGAAACTACTATGTGCCACATACTGTACTAGGTTCTTTCATGCACTATCTCATTTAGTTTTCCTAACATCCCAGCGAGGTAGGTGGGATCCTGAGGCACAGACACTTGGAGTAACTTACACAAGGTCACTGACAAAGGTAACAGCACTGGACACCAAACATAACTTTGCCGGATTCCAGAGCCCCACGTTTGACCACTCTGCATCATACTCTGGGAAACCATGGCCCCACAGCTGCTCTTCTGCAGGGAAAATAAGGTCGGTTGCTGAAGATGCTCCTCCTCTGACAAGGTCTCCTTCCTCTTTGCTGTCCTGGACCTTGCTCCTAAAGTCCAAAGCCCAGAGGTGGTCTGGCCTGGAGACAGCAGAGCGAGTCCATACCTCCTGTGTTTCAGACACTATACTCCATTAGTGCAGCCCGGGTTGGCAATACGCTTCTTAGCAAGGAGTCACGCCCCTCCGCAAGACCCCCTCCCTCCAAAGTTCAGACTTAATGTTTCAAAAGGAGCCAAAAAGAGCATCTTCTCCAATCATCAGGATTTTAGAAGAATTTAGCCAGATCCTCCTCGAGCAGGTTTTCCTACATCCCCAGAATCTGCCCAGGAACCCCTTCTCTGATCCCAGTGGGCTGACACCTACAGCCTTCCTCTGGGAATTAGTAAGCCAGGGAGGCCTCCAGCCAAGAGACCAGCGAGGCTGCACAGACCTGCCTCTACCCTTCTATTAATGTGACCCAGTCAGGACCCTCCAGTGCTGGCAGAGCACCTCCTCCTGGCCACCCTGGGGTCTACAAGCCATGCCTTAAATCCTTTGTCCATGGTCTGAAATCCTTCCTGGGCAGTGATGTCCAAAGGCAAGGCCAGGGCTCCATGGAAGATGAAGGGAAATGTCCTGCCCCTTTGAGTGCCATCATACTTAATTTCCCTAGGTCCCACACAGGTTCAACTCCAGTGGATGGGGCATAAGCAGTTCTTCTATTGAGGGCTTCAACTATGTACCCGCAAATCAATACAGGAAGTTGAAAAGACCAGGGCATAAGATTTTGTGTAGCCAAAAATGTTCCTACAGCTTTGGGGTCTCCTTTGTAGGGTGTATTATTAAAGATGCTTTGAGCTGCAAGTAACGGAAATTCCTTTCTCAAAGGGACTTAAACAATAAAGGCATCTGGAGGCAGGTGGGCCCAAGTGTATACTACCAGCAGCTTAAGGAAACCGTCAAGGACATAGGACTTTGTGCTCCTCCATTCTGCCTTCCTTGGTGTCATCTTCATCCTACGACTGGTTTCCTTTATGGTCATAAGATGGCTGTCAGTGATAAAAAGAACTACCCATTTCCCTATTCATATACGGAAAGACAGAAAACCTCTTCTTCAGCCATAGGATGTTAGTTCTTAGTCTGGTAAGAACAACTTGGATCTTGGATACCTACTCAGTCGAGACCAATAATGGGTTCTAAATGCACTTTTTGGTTTTAGACTGCTCATCTTTGGGATGGAGACTTGGAGTCACCTAAATGTCCACCATGAAGGGTGTCTCAGGTACACATTCCCTTGTTCTCGTGAGTGAGAGGATGATGTTCATGCTTGGTTCCAGTTAAACCTCTAAACCAGACATGGATGCATTGCTTCCTCCTGGATTTACCTAGCAGAAATTCACCAAAGCTGCCACGAAGCTGATTCTCACTGGAGGAATGCATATTCTTCCTAGTTATGATTTTAATTTCTCTCCAGTAATTTTTACCTGAAATTATTGTGCTAAGTGTTTGTCTCATTTCTGATCCTGTTTGTATTGCAGAGGGGCCCTCCATTCACAGAAAATGCTCCAATCTGAGATATTTGGGATATCGACATAATTCTCAATTCATTCTCAATGAGTCCCAGATTCTCTGGTTTGGAGGGCTGAGGATGTGACCACAGTTCACTTCATCTCATAAGTCTTTTGCCCTAATTTGAACACCTTTCCTCTGGCCATTTTATTCTTTGTGCTTGAAGATGCCCCAGGAGCAAAGAGTGGATAAAAGTCTCTGGGAGGGGATCTGGGAGGCTTGGTTTTCTAAAAAGGGAAAAAAACAGACCTAAGAAGTTATAGCTGGATGGGAGTGCTTGACCTCTGTATCCCCGAGAGTGTTCTAATATATATTTATTGAGTGGATATAAAAACAAAACGGTCCAGCAAGGGCTCGTGGAGAGCGAGTCGTGAAAAACTCATTCCTCACTTGGGCAATAGGAGCTGCAGGTGTCCTCACCCCCGCTGTCCGCTCTGGCCCCATTCCTGGTGTCTGCTCCCTCTGATTCACCCTTTATGTCACTCCAGAGTTATCGCTCAAAAACTTCAGATCTGATCATGTCCTTGTTCCACTTACAAGCTCTGACATTTCCCAGTTACCCCGAGGACAAAAGCCCATCGCCCTAGCATGGCACGAGAGCCTCAGCCAGCAGCCTTGCTGCTCTGCTCCAAGGCCTCTGTTTTCCCTGTTGCAGGCATACCATGCTCTGGGCCACCTCCGACCAAGCCCCACTTTCTCCCACCTCTGTGCCTTTACTCACTGCCTGATGCCCTCGTGCTCCCATGTTTGATGGTTCAAGCATCCTTTCCTTAGAAACTTTCCCTTCCTCTAGGCTGAGTTAGTCACCTTCTCTCCCTTCTTTCTGGAATCTCTGTTCAGAGCTCTGCTATGACACCAACCACACTGAGTTAAGATTTTTTAACAGGCTGGCTCCTGACTCCCCTCTTTTCTGTGAGATTTCTTGAGGGCAGGACTTTGTCCCATTTGTCTTTTCATCTCTCTTGCCTTACACTACATTAGACACTCAACAAACATTGAATAGAGAGATGGATGGAAGAAGGAAAAGGAGAAGGGAGGGATGGATGGATAGAAGCACGGATGGATGAATTAAATGAACCTCAGTTTTTTTCTGCCTAGGTCACTCGAGATGCTTTTTGGTGTCCAAATTTTTGATAAATTCTTTCATAACCTCATCCACGCCTGTGAAGGAAAATTACATTCAACATGATACTACTCAGTTGTTTAAAGAACCACCCTGCAAAGAGCACCAAATAATGGTAGCCTGACAGGAGGTACCTAGTGACCAGCCACAGGGCACTGCCCTAGGCCACATCATGCTCAATTTTTCAGCAAGTGAGTGGTCACTTCTGCTTGCAGTGAGCAATCTTACCCCTTGGCAGAGGTGCACTTTAAAACATCGCCCTATTGTGCTGGGCTCTGCCACCTGCTGAACCTTTCTGGTCTATCAGGCCTCAAAGTCCTCCCCAGTTAAGGGTGCCCCCTGACCCTTGTTATATGCCTTGTACCCCAGGACAGAGACCATCCAAATATCTCCATGAACTGCAGCCCTTTTACTTGCAGTCTGCTTCACTAGTTCTAGCAAGCCCCCTCCCCTCCCAGCACATCTGGCTGCCTGCTTCTCCCCGAGCACCCCAAGCACTGTCTTGCCTCTAGATTTTTGCACTTGCTTTTGTCTCAGCCTAAAGTATTTTTTCTCCATATCTCCACCCATATAAATTCTAGACCTAGCTCAAATAAGCCGATTCTGCTTCCTGGGCCCCAACCTGACCAACCAAAAACATTCCTCTTGGTACTCTTGTCTCACTGCAGGTTGCTTTGTCCTTACTAAGATAGCCCTTTGATAAGTGATACCCAGTGAGGTTATCTCTGGTGTCTGTGGGAAAGGGCATATTGCAAGCATCCATGGGAAAGGGCATATTGCAAGCATCCATGGGATTCACGACTTAGAAAACAGAGCAGAGGACTTCTGTGCTATGCCCCGATCAAGAACCCATGATAGCTCTCTATTGCCTAGTCCATAAAGGCTTGAACTTAGCTGCCAATTTCCTGTCCTCTCGCTTCAAATCTAAACACATTCCACTTCCTGGTGTCCCTTCTTCTGTTTCAACCAGTCAAGATTACAGACTTCCCCTATACCTATAAAGCATTCCCTCATATTTCCAGGTATTCTTTCTGCAGGAAGCAGCTTAGTACCTGCCTCCTCTGCCACATGGGCCATGCCTCTTCAGAATTCTCTCAACACAATACCGATCCATTCACTCTCACCATGTATTGCTTATATTAATGGTCTATGCCAAAGGTACCACAGAGCAGGCAGAGCTGCCTTCTACTCTCTCCTCCGTATGACCTAGCTACATTACAATATATACTTTGTTTCCTTGCCTATAATGTGGGGAAAGTGGGGATATTAACCTGTGCACTCCCAGGGAGGTTGGGAGTGATGGGGTTCCAGGGATTATTAAGCAGAAACATTTCTATAATGGGGGAGTTGTCATTGGCCCCATTGGGTGGGTAAGTTCCCAGAGGGCAGAGACCTGTGACTGCTAATGTAGGAATGTAGACTGTCCACTGGGAACACGGGCCCTTTGAAATCCTGCCTCTAAGGTCTCCTCAGGTACAAGGGTATTATCTTGCTGGACAAAGGGGTACTGATCAGTGGTGGGGGTAGGTGGCAATGTGCATTTCTGTAGGGAATAAAGGCAACCAGAAGTATAATGGGAATCTAGTCCTCTCCCAGACGGGATCGAGAGCCTGGAACCTACATCTATTTTGGGACTCTGAAATCCGTGCCCCTTCCCCTGTATGAAGTTTGTATCCTGGCCTAAACGTTTTCTTGCAAAAATCAGAAAGCAAAGCTTGAAGGTGTACGGAACTGGAAGAGTGTAGGAAGGGGAGTGAGGAATATGGTGCCTCACTCTTCACAGCACTGCTTGTGTTGAGGCTCACCAGAGACATGGTCAGTGGTGGAAGTCAGATCCCTGCTTGGCTCTGGACTTACACCGGGAAGGTCTTGGGGTCCTCAACAGAACAGATAATGACACTCTTTTCCTTATATTCCTCTTTCAACAGGGCTTGGTTATGAGCTAAACACTGGTGTGCATCTAGTGCACACCACCAATCTACAGCCCCCTGCCAATGGTGGTGCTGGGAAGAAAGCGTGCAAGGACAGTTCACACTCAGTGTCCCTTGGGATGGGACTCAGAGGCTCCTAGAATGTGGGAAAGGGATGGACCTTATGGATTATGTAGCATAGCCCCCAGTGAACAAGATTGGGGAGCAGAACCAGATGGAGTCTAGACTCTAAGTTAGGGGACAGATAAGCTACAGGTCATATTTGGCAGACTTTCAAACTAACTGCCTGGGAAGGTCTTATGATCCATGGATTACATCCTGTCCCTGAGTAAAGAATCTTATTGTGAGTCCCTCCAGTCTTACCATGAGTTCCTCAAACTGTTGATGTACCAATTAATATGTAATCTAATGACATTGAAAAGGACACTAATTTGTTTCTGAATCATGAATTTTTGCTGATTTGTTTCTGAATCATGAAATTTTACTGATTGTCTTGTGGGCAGAGCATGTTAGCCTGTATGATGTCATCTACAGCCAATGATTGTAACCTCTGTATTGTATCTTCCAGCGAAAAAAGACAACTCTTATATGAGGAATCCCCCCCTCCTCCTAAACTTTCTTATATGAGCATTTCAACTTGTAACAGACTTTAGAATGTGTCCAACTTTGTTGTTGTGCCTTCCTAGGTCAATCCTCAAATTTGGCTTTTAACAAACCTTTATCAAATTATTTCTGCCTCAATAGCCTTAATTTTGGTCAACAATCCTTAAGTTAAAGAAAAATGTTAGGGTATCCCCCTATAGGATTTAAAATAAAAATACCTAAAGTGCAAAATAAAATTATATTTTTGAAATGAAACAAACTTACATATACGCTGAAATTTTAAAATTCTTCTTTTTAGATAGTATGATTTTGTAATTTGTTTTTGTAATTTGCTGCTCCCAGATGGGGGGCAGAAAGGAAGAAGACAGTGTCATGATGAGGGGCGATGTGTCGGCATCATTTTCCGGAGTCAGAGGCGCCCGGGCGGGGCCTCCCTCAATAGAGTTGAGCTGCTTCTGGAGGGAGTGAGCACTTGTTTTCCAGGGGAAGGCCACACCATAACTCTTGGAGGTGCTTTCCACCACCTCTTCCACTCTGCGCACCTGCTCATGTACCTAACGTGCCCCAGCTGGGAAGCTCCAGGACCACGGAGAGCTCCAGGGAGACCTGCGGCTTTGACTTGGTTCCCCCTCTTGCAGGGGTGGGTAGACTTGGGTGGGGAATTTTGCAGCTTAACAACCTCACAAGGGGTGGTGCCCACCACCCAGATCTGGTTTTCCTTCTCCCCTTCTCCTCCACTCTTCTCCATCCAACTCTGTCCGAGCCCATCCTGCCCCAGTCTCCTTCATGCTTGGCCTTCTTGGACTCGCTAGGATGTCTGCCTGGTGGGAGAAGAGCTTCTGGTGCTCCCACTCCTTCCCTCCCCAGCAGCCTGGGAAGGCGTCTGCGGGAGCCACGGCCTAGGTGGGGCTGGGTGGGAGGGTGGGAGCACTACCCCTTTTCAGATGTGAAGTGTTTCGTAATTAGCCTTAATGAGGAGGGAAGGGTAGGCCATTTCATTGCAGGGAAATGGGATTTTTAAATCATTTTAAGGGCTGCGTCAGCTCTAAAATGGCCTGTAGTGGGGCCTCATAGGGGCTTGTAATTAGCTCTCTTGTCTCTAATGAAAGCAGAGGGGCATGCGGAGGGGGTCACTTAATGAGCACAGGGATTAGCTTCCAAATATGTCCTAAATAAGAAGGCAGGTGCGGGGGAGAGTGAAGGACAGGCTCAGGCCAGCTGAGCCCCAGGCTGAGGGGCAGCCGGCCCATGGGAACTTGGAAAAGGGGGTCCACGCTCTCCTGAGTCCCATGGAACCAGTGCCCACCCAACCCTACTCTGTGCAAAGTGACTCTCACTCCTTCACTGTGAGAGAGGCTAAGACTGGGCGGTGGCCTGGTGTCCTCAGACCAGGAGCAAAGGGCTTACTGTCATCTTGACTGGATTTCAGAAACCCACAGCTCTACGTGAAAGCCCAGTGAAGCAGGGAGGGATGTCCCCAGGAGCAAGACTAAACTACCCTTCCTCCAGGGGCTGGTTGCTTTGGCAGCAGACAGGAGCCACCACACCTCAGCTGTGAAGCACAGCTAGGGCCACCTGCCTCAGCCCACCCCTGGACCCCAGGAGCCAGGAAGGTCCAACAGGGCCCTGAGCCTGAGCCTTGGCTTGGAGCTGCTCCTCCGTCAGAACAAACCAACCAGGCTGAAAGAGGCAAGGGCTGGAGGAAAAGGAAAGGAAGGCTGGTCCCTCCAGTTCCCAATGTCCCACAGCCCTGCTTTTATAGAGAATTCAGTTTTTTTCCCTGAACTCTGGTCATGCTGAGTCTGCAGAGAAACCTGCTTTCTTAATGCCTCCTCTATGCAGGGCAGTAATTCCGAGTGTCCAGAACAATCAAACTAGAATCCGCTGGAGAATCCCGAGAAGCCATGAATCCAGTCAGTGCGTCCTAAGGCGGTGGCATTATGGGACAGGGAAACTGGTGGTGGCAGCCAAGAACCCAAACTCAATTTCTTGGTATTTTAAAGAATAATATTTCCTATTAACCTGGAAAACAAAGGAAGAGAAGCACTGAGCAGGTGTCACGCTAATTCCTCCACCCGAGCAGGATCCTTGGCTGGAATGCAAGTCACAGCATGCAGGAGACAGAGCCCTGGGACAGGCTGAGGGCCAGGAGACCAGGCTCCCAGCCCAGGCTGGCTCCAGTGTGGCCTGGCCATCACTTGCTCTTTGGGACTCAATTTCCCCAAAGCGATCTCATCAGATGATTTCTAAGCATGGGCAAGAGAAGATCATCCCTGCCCACTCTATCTAAATAGGCTTCCCTCCAGCCACTCCCTGCCACTTGGCACTATCTTTAGCTTGTTATTGATCTATTTGTTTATTGCCTGTGTCCCCTGCTAGACTGCAAACTCCACACAGAGAAGGACCCTGTCCGCCTTGTCCACTGGTGTTTCCATTTCTTAGCTCCCAGTTCCATGCCCAGCACGCAGCAGGCACCCAAGTCATGTCTGTTGACTCTGGTTCAGGGACTGGACCAGCTGCCTGCATCACCTCTACCTACCTCATCTGGAACTGCTCGTCCCACCCGGCAGCCAGCACAGGCCAGGCCTGGTGGCATGCTCATTAAGGATGTGCAATGAAGGACAGAAGTGTCCCAGGGCCCTCCCCATCCATGGACATCGGTGGGGCATGAGTTGTACAAAGAAACGGGTGGAGCAGGGAAAGGGGCCGGGTGGTTTTGTCATGGCTAAAATCTACTCCTGGACTCCCAGACCCTTCCACTGCCTGGGGCTGCCTCCAGGTGGCAGGCTCACATGGAGTTACCTGTGTGGAATCTGGTGTCAGACAAGGCCTGAGTTCAAATTTAGACCCTACTACTCAGTTTCTTCAACTGTAAAATGGGGATAGGGTTGCTGAGAGGCTTACACAGGTCAGGCATGCTGTCACTGACAGCCCACATTGTCAGGGTTGAGTTTCCCCTACTGGTGCCAGTGTGCAGTGCCCGGCTCCAGGGAGCACACAGAGGCCCAGGGACAGCTTGTGGTGGTGCAGCAAGGCCTCCTGCAGGAGGGTCCCAGGGGCTGCCCTGGAATTGAGTCCAGGCCTCGAACCAGTGGAGCCGGTGCTGGTTGTGTGAAGTGAATGTTCCCAGCAGCAACTCCACGTCCTAGCGTTCGCCATGAGGCAGCCGCAGCTGTGAGCGCCGCCCATGTGATGACTCGTCTCATGCTCAGGGCAGCCCGAGAAACAGGTGCTGTCAACATCGCCCTGTAAAGATGAGGACACTCCTCATACGTAAGACGAAAGCTAAGTTACCTGCCCCGGGCTGTGTAGCTGCCGAGTGGAGGAGCTATGCTCTAGCTCCTGGGCCTGGGCACTTAACCACGTGCCACACTGCCCTGTGCACCACGGCTGCCCTCACCCCGTGCCGTCTCTGAAGTTAGAAGTTTCTTCCTAGAACATTTTCCCATTCTCTCTCTCTCTCTCTCCCTGACCCCCGCCCTTTGCCTCATCTCTTTCCAACTCTCCAACTCTCTCTCTCTCACTTGCTCTTTCCACCCCTTTTTGTCCCCTCACTCCCATCATATTCTCTCTCATCTCTCCCTCCGTCCCTCCTCAGTGCTGTCTCTGATCCCTGTCCCGCCCAGTGCCTGAGCTGGCAGATGGGCCAGGAGACTCAGGCATCAGGGGTGTTGCAGGAAAACGGGAGCCAGGGTCCTCTGACCCCCTATGACAGAGCACCTAAGTTCCCTAAGTGCAGCAGGGAGACCCACAGAACACGAGGCATGGCCCAGGAACTCAAACTCTAGAAGACAAAACTGTAGGAAACTGCAGGAAACCCCAGCCCCCAAAAGGGGCTCACTCTGCTCCCAGAGCAGATCTAGGAGGTAAGAGTCTGTAAATAAAGCCCCAGTCAGGAGCCCCTAGACCCGCTCCCCTATGGAATGTGGTTATGTTCCAGAGAAGACAAGATCAAGGGAGTGCAGACCCCTACCCAGGTGCTACAGGCAGCCAAAGGGCTCCTGAACCCCTGAGGGGCCCAGAATTTCCCTGCAAAGGCAACAAGCTCTGCAAAACCCAGTGCCAGTGGACACTCTGGGGACTGGCTGCTTGTCCTGGCTCAGAGCACATGAGCTCAGAAATCGGGGGTCTAGGCTGCACCCTGGGTGTCTTGGGTGGTGTGCAGCCAGGGGATCTGGAGAGAGGGAATAACTGGTGTTTCAGGAAACCCCAGCAGCACAGAGGGTTTCCAGTAGCGTTCGTGAAGAAGGATGATGCCCTAGGATAAAAGCCATCTTAAAGAGTCCAAAATATTTGAATCCAAGTCTGGATTTCCCCACTGGAAACAGTCTTTAAAAACTAATGCCTCCCACTCTGAGCTGCAGGCCCCCACCTCCCTGAGGCCCATCCCAGGCATGGTCCAGCCTCTTCCTCTTGCCTCTGCCCCAGCAGCTGCCTTCCTCATTCCCAGCTCTCCCCAAGCCCTAGACGGCAGGTCGTGACGGTCTAACCCAGGGACAAGAAGCCCCATGAAGGAATGTTCCGTGCTCCAAGAAGGAGAGTAAGTAAGGGGTGAAAAGAAGTTCCAGGGGAAACTTACTAAGCAAGCACTGGACTGAGCCAGGAGGGAAGTTTGTCGATGCTGGAGACCAAGGAGGCCGGGGGGTGGAGGGAGCATGACCTGGTGGCAGGAGCAGGCAGGAACAGAGGGGTTCTGCTAAGCTGGGGGCAGACCCCCTGGCAGGACAAGCTGGCTGCCACTGAGGACAAAAACAACACCAACAGGACAGAGCTCAAGAGTCATCTACTTTGGTGGTACCAAGAATCTGAAAAGATCTGAGACACCCCATGCCCTCGTGTCCCAGGGACAGGAAGCTCCTACCCTTGTTGGGATAAAGCAATATGACAGTCTGCCCCATCCGCTATCATATAGCACTCTTTTCTGGGTTTTAGCTATCAGTGTGTGCATCTATCAACTAACTGTTTTCTCTTGATAAAAAAGGCTTGACCAGATATTTTTCTGGACCAACCCATCTTTACATTACATCTTCATTCATTCATCTTCAGGTAATTCAGGTTTTAGAGATAATAGATAGCTAAATATTGACTTGCAGACCAACAGCATTGGCTCCCTGGCATTTTCAACAAGGGTTGCGCACAGCTGCAGCTACAAAGCATCTTCCCTGAGCCTCCCTCACTTGGCATCCCAGATGGGTGGTGCTGGGGTCACTCCATCACTCAGGGCCAGATTTAGTCAGTTTGGGCATGACCTGGCTCTGACGGCACTAAGGGAAAGAGCAGTTGTCTCCTTGTAGAGATGAGATCTCCCAGGCAGGAATGTCGTGTGGATTCTGCTCGTGGCCCCTGCATGTCTCATGCTGTGGGGCAAGGTTTCTGGGAGCAGGCCCAGGAGAAGCCAGGATTCATATGAGATTTCATGATGCAATGTCAAGGTTGGAATGAAACTTCTTTCCAAACACAGACTGTGCAGTCCAGCTTCATGGCAGGGAATGGGGACATAAGCAGGTGCCACACTACATGGGTCCCAGGCCCCCCATCAGGGTATCTTTGACACCAGGTCACCAAGGATGGTGGGCAGAGGAGATGAGGTCCCAAGGTCTGGTTGGCGGATAGAGGGTTTGTGCATAGCTACAGTACAATGCCAGCCCGCATCCCCACCACCCACGTGCTCCAGGCTGAGGTGTGAGCTCCCGCAGCCTTGGATGGTTCCCGCTCAGCTCTCCCAGCCCCCCACCCCTGCTGACCCCCCACCATCACCTGTGGTGAGCTGCAACCCCGAGGAGAACCTGGCCAAGACAATTCATGCCCTACACTTAACCAAGTTTCTCCTATGGAGTGACTGGGGAGGAAGGTAAGGCTTTTCTTGGGTCACCCCTAGGGGTTGTAAGTGCTCTCCAGGTGTACAACCGCCAGCCCCCAGTAGCCACTCCTGCCCTGCCTCGGTTGCCTGGCTACAGAGAGAGCTTGGTGTTGTCCCTGCTTCCCCCACCTCTGCCCTCCTATGGGTTTCACACCTGCCAAGGCCAGGCCCGTGTGGCCTCTTCTTGAGGACATCTGCAGACTGATATATTAATAGGACTTGCTGAGTGAGGGGTCTCCTACTCAGGCCCTCATGAGCTCAGGTAAGCACAGCACTTCCATGTAGATCTGACACCGTGGCAGACCTGAGACTCAGATCATCCCTGTTTTCTGGGTGAGGTTGGTGAGAGAGCAATAACTGGGCCCGTGATGCTGGACTCTGCATGTCCCATGCCATGTTGAGCTGGGGAAGCCCCTTGACAAGGTCTGGGGCAGGCAGGGTGGGGCTGGGGGTCTTCTTAGAAGGCCAGCTTTGCTCTTGGGGGCTTTCAAACCCTGCCTGCCTGAGTTTGAGTCTATCTCATTGTGAGTGGATTAATTGTTGTGCAACCTAGAGTGGTGAGACAAGTTAATTACATAATTACTGCAAAATGACATGTTATTTCATGGCTGCAATATGGTAACTCTGTTGGAAACAATTGTAATTGCCCAGAAACTGCATTCGAGTGGCTCCGTTATCTCTTGATAACCATGTAATTAACTTGTGTTACAACTTTATCTGCAGCAAACTCTGAAGTTAGGAGTTGGGGCCCTTGAGGTGGGCACAGCCAGCCCAGACCTACAGGCCCAGGGACGGGCCGGCATTGGGGGTTCTGCTACCAGGAAGATAATTTGCTTTTCAAGTCGAGCAAGAAAATTCCTCATTATGGATTCCAGTCCTCCGTGTCTTTCTGCACCCAAACTCGTTCACAATCTCACATGGTCACCTACAGACAGCCCCCAGCTTTGCAGTCCCATTGGACCTGAGTCTCACACACACCCGCGGCACCCGGACCCACTGGCTTCTGCCTCTCTGCTCTCGAATGTGCATGGGTGCAGCTCCCTCACAGAAGGTGGGTGCCCCCAAAGTTGAGAATTCCTATTCCAAGATCCTTGGCCCTAGCAATCCCTTCCTCAGACTCAGCCACTGACCACAAAACCGCAACCTGGAGAGGCAGCCTCCTCCAAGCACCCAGGAGAGCACAGCCATCGTCCACTTCCAGTGGAGGAGCAGGCCTGGGGCAGCGAGATGGGGAGGCCCAGCCAGCATAACACAGCCAGTTCCCTGCCCGGGAGCAGGCAGGGCTTGACACTGTAGTCTCGCTCCATCTGCCCCGGGCTCTGGACTGGGGCCAGGGTTAAAACAGTCCCTGGGGAAGGATGGGCAAGTGTCCTGATAGTGGTGGAGCCTGACCATACAGCCTTCCTGTCCAGGCTTGAGACCCAAGGAGCATCTCTTTTTAATACTGCTCAGTGATATGATGTCTTTTCAGTTCTCAGCTCTGTGTTTGGCACTGTGGCTGCAGCCAAGACCAAGACAGGACCCCCGCTGCCTTGAGTGGACCTAGCTCAGCCAGGGAGGTGGATGTCACCCCAGCGTCTGCCTGCCTGCCGCAGTTTTGGCTGAGTGCTGCGGCTTGCCTGCCTCCATCTGTCCCTCCTGCCCATCTCTGCCTGCAAACTCGTCCACTTGTGTCTTCTCTCCTGCCTACCAGCACATGTGTCTGTCTGACCTTATGTCCACTGACTTGTCTGTCTCTGCCTCTCCTAAGTCATCACAAGTGGCCCTGTGTGCCCTGGAGGGAACTGGCCTGTCCTAGGTCTCCTACAGCGTTCTGTTCTTGCCACCGTGTGCTTTGTTTTCCTGGCTTCCCCCCTCTCTGGCTTCTGCTTCCCACTCCCATGGCAAGCTCCTCAAGGGCAGGGACTGTGTCTGATCTGTGATTCATCCTCATGTCTGATTTGCTCTGGGTCACCCCTGCTTGCAGCGCAGCGCTGAGACACAGAGTAGGCTGAGGTTTGCTCACTGAGTGAATGGAAGCCTCCAGCCTGCCTAGGCCAAGTTGAAGGGAAACAGTAAAGGATTGTTCTCACTCACCCAGAAGAGCAGACAGCAGGGCCCCAGGTCAGGCCCCAGCTGCTGGGCAGAGACAACAAATGCCATCTGTCACCCTGAAAGGGAAGAGGGGTTTCAGCGTGGTGCTCCCATGGTAGGGGACACAGGCTTTGGGGTCCTGCTGTAGAGGATGCCAGAGCTGGGTCCCCATCTGGACAGTCAGTCTGGGGTCTCAATGGGAGAATGGACCACAGAGGAGGGAAGGCTTCATCTTGCCCCTCTTCTAGGGGACCTACTCGGGGCCAGGGTGTATGCTCTGCCGGGGAGGGGAGGACACGTCAGGTCTCACCTCAGACTGGGGGTTCCAAGTTTTCCCCTTCCTTCCAGCTTCTTCCCCCTAAAGCCAACCTATTGCTCCCCTGCCCAGAGCAGCACATGCCGGAGACCCGCACCTTTCCGTGCCCTACCCCTCGGAGGCGAAAGGGAGGGGCCCCAGGTCTGTGTCAGTCATGTGAACAACGCACAGTAACCTCCCCGGAAACATTCATAAGTTTAATCCACGCCAGTAATAAAATCGCATTACATTTCTCATAAAATAAATGTTCCCATTTATATACAGAAGACAGACTGTACAGGCCCAGCCTGGCCCCAGGAGGGGTCACACACAGACGGGCGGCGGTGGTGGAGGAAGGGCTGTCCCTCCCATCGAGGACGGAGAAGCTCTACCGCGGCCGGCCGGGCGGGTGGGCAGGCGGGCAGCGGGGCCTGGGGGCCAGGCGCCGGGCGTTACTGAACCTGGGATTCAAAGGTGCCATTGAGCTGCCCCTCCTCATAGTCCATCTGACACAAGATCATGTTGTTCTTCAGGAAGAATTTGTCTCCCACACAAAATCTGGAAAATCCAAGCAAGAGAGAGAGAGAAGCCATGGAGGGGTCCCAGCAGGTAGCAGGGGCTCCAGCCAGGGCCCAGCCCGGCCCAGGAGGCGGGACACGCGGCAGGTGGTGATGGGAGTTTGTTCCTTGAGCTTCCCAGAGGCGACTGCCAGAAGTGCCACAGCAAGCCTGGTCAGCCCAGCCCCGCCAGGCCCCGCAGCCCGGGTGGGAGGACAGACGGACAGTCAAGCCTGGGCCGTGGCTCCCACGGTCAGGTCTCCCGTGGAGGTGAGGGCGGGGAGGTGCTGGGGAGGTGCAGGAACAACTTTCCCCCGTCCCAGAGGGGAGAAAGAGAGCACAAAGAAATGGAAAAGACTGAGAGGACAGACGGAGAAAGGCAGAGATGGGGAGGGCGGCAGGGATAAAATGGGCGCTTTCCCATTCCTCTGTCTCCTCAACTTAACAGGACGGCTCAGTAAGGGGCATTCTTCCTCCAAACAGAATCTGTGGGTTGTCTAGAGCATCCTACCAGGAGGTAACCCTGTTCTACTATCTCCTCTGCTTCCCAAGGAAGGGCCTGCACTGGTCCCCTAGTCCTCCCCAAGTACTGGATGATTCCAGCCCTTTCCCCAAAGATGTCCCCAGGTGGCTGAAGCCTGTACTGAGACCCAAGGATCACTGGCCCAGTCCCAGCAGATCCCAGTCCAACCACCAGGTGGAGCTGTAACTTCACCAAGCCCTCCTAGCAGCAGGTCTGGCCAGAGCCCCCAGCCAGACCAGCGTTCCCTTTATATCCCTCTGGACTGCACCCTCTGGGAACACATGTTATGAGTTCCTACCTGACCTGGGGCTCCTGAGAAAAGGACCTGCCCTCTGGAGCTAGGCCTTGCCAGGGCTGAAGGGCTCTGGCTCCTTAGGTCCCCGGGGCATCCCACAGGGCTGGGCCACAGAGTAGGGGCCAATAGTCCAGAAAAGAGGCTGGGCTGGAACCAGAATCAAGGAGTGGGGGCAGAAGCAAGTGGCCATTCCCTGAAGGGATTTCCCCCTCCAGGTTTGGGGACCATTCTCACTAGAACGTATGTGCATGCACATATGCGCAGTACACACACGGATATGGGGGTACAAGGATATATTACCCCTGTAAGTGCACATCTAAAACACGTGCACATGTGTATACACCTCATGCACACAGTATACATACTTATACCCCCTATTACACATGTACATGTGCATATCAATTCCATCATGCACATGTACCCGCTTGTACATGGACATTTAAGAATCACAGACATGCACATGCACACTCCAACTGTGCATGCCCAGTAAACTCATGCTACCCTCATCCATGACATTCACAAGGAAGTATGCCACACAAATGTGCACACCCGGTACTGGAGCACACGCATTTGGCCACAGGGCTTAGGCACACATAAAACACATGAAGCGCATGCACGCTCACAACACGCGCACACAGAACCCGCATTCACATGCATGCCTCCACAGCGCCCTGACCCATCCCAGCAGGCCTCAGGCTGGTGTCTGGTGAGTGTGTTGGGTCCAGCGTGCAGCACTCACCTCTGGTTGCAGAGCTGGCAGGCGAAGCAGTCCAGGTGATACACATTGTCCCGGGCCCGCATCACCATCTCAAAGGCTGGGATCAGCTTGCTGCAAGCAGCACAGTTTCCCGTGGTGCCAAAGAGCCTGCCAAGGGAAGGGTGCGGAGGACTCAGGGGCCTGCCAGGGAGCTGGAGGGACAAGGGAGTTGCCTCACCCAGGGCCCTACCCATCCCACAGCGCTGTGGGCTTGGCATTTGGGCCTGGGCAAGGGGGCATGAGCACCAATGACAGCATCTGGATTCCACCAAGAGACCAGGCGTCAGAGAAATAGGCACATCCCCCTCAGGCAGGGCGTGGAGAGGGTCAGGAGTTGGCTGACACTGCCCATCCGAAGGCCCCCTCTCCCAGGTTTGCACTGGGATCCCTCAAGCACCTGGGGCCACCAGGAGAGCACTAGGCTGGCTCCAAGCAAGAGTTCCAGACTCACAGGAGCCTGAATTTTAAAGGTTGTGTGTCTTCAGGCAAGTCACTGAATCTCTCTGAGCCTAATTTACCTTCCATAAAACAAAGACGAAAATACGCCTTACACAGGGTTGTTGAGAAAACTGTTGCAAATTCTCAGCCACAACCAAGCAAATGCTTAGGTAGTGTTTACTCTGTGGCAGGCACTATTCGAAGAGCTTTACAGACATTAACTCATTTAATCCTGACAACAACTCTATGAGGTGGATACTGTTATTATTTCCTATTTTAAAGATAAGATAAATGAGTAAGAGAAGTAAACACTTGGCCAATTCACGAAGCCTTGCTCCAGAGAGCATGTTCTAAACCACTGCATGATGCTGCCTCCCTCCTTTAAAATTACAGTGATTTATTAAATCCTTTTTTTTTTTGCGACAAACTCACTGTGTCATTTGCCTAAGTCCCTTTTTCCTTTCTCTGAACCTCAGTTTATCGTTCTTTAAAATGGAGATGCTGGACTTCCATAAAATGAGGATGGATGATCTTGTTCAAAGATGTTTCTAAAACAGAACTGATGCCCAAGGAAGTTCCAAGGACATGTGGCACAAGTGCCTCTTTGAGGCAGGTGCCCCTCCTCTTAGCTGCTGGCTGCAAAGCTCTAGGTCAGTGAGTTCACTCCCTCCCTATGCAGACCAATCCTTGCCCCAATATTCTGAGCCAACCCGGCTCCTCCCTGCTTCTTTTCTGCACACTGGTGGGGCTGAGAGGCAGGCAGAAGGCCCCTCTAATCCCCGATTTGTCCAGCTCAAGCTCAGGAGCCTGCAGACGAGCTTGGCTCCATTATTCATCAGCCTGAGCTGCCTGGTGGCTCAGATTAAGGCACACAAAGGCTGGGCCACAGCATCTGCCTGCCAAGAAGGGCCTTTCTTGCCACCAGCCCAGTGAGCAGTGGCTGCAGAGACAGCAGGCTCTGGACTGCCACACTCTGGGCTGGGCAGCTCAAGGATGCCACACCCCCACCCAGTCCACTGGCCTAGCTGGCCCCAAAAGTCATTCCTTGCTTCTGCCAAAGCACAGGAACATACCTTCAGCCCCTAGTAGCTGGCAGGGCCCAGGATGCATGTGGGTGCGTTGGCTCTCCCAACAAGCCCATCTTGCATCGTGGGCCTCCCTCTCCAAGTCCTGTGGACCCATCAGACCGTCTGCCACCTCTCCGTAACCCGGCAGGTTCAGGCCCCAGGTGACACTCCAAACCTCCAGACTTGGAGGCCCCTTCCAGGTCCTGGAGGGGCAAACTCCCAGGAGCATCCCTCCTTAATCCCTCCCCCAGGCCTCAGCCTCTCCCCTCCAGCCCTGGCCAGGAGCCCTAAGTCACAGATCCTGTCTTATTGCATCACTTTTTAAAACTCCTGCAAGAGGCGGGAGTTAAAAGAGAAGGTGCAGGCCGGTAAGTCTGAGGACTTCCGGGAAGTAGGGAAGCTTCCACTGACAACCCCCCGCCTCATATGCCCAGCCCTGAGCAGAGGGAGCCCACGAAGCCCTTGCCCCGACCTGTTAATTAACACAATGGGCCTTCCTTCCCCAAAGGCCCGGCCACCATCCAGCGGCCTGCGACAGAGCCAAATGCAGGCGCTGGGCGTCAGCCAAGGCCCTGCTGCATGGCCTCCTTCCAGCCTTGTTGATGTCATAAATGGCCTAAGGGGGGGTTAACTGGGGGAGGTGGCCCCAGGGAATAGGATCCAGGTTGTGGGGAGGGAGAGTTAGAGCTCTGAGGAATGCAAGGCAGAGAAGCATCCTTCTTTCGCCACTTCACGGAGGAGTAAACCGAGGCTGGGAGAAGGTTAGCTGCCAAAGGCTCAGAGCGAGTACAAACCTGGGTCTTTAAGCTCCAACATCAGAAGCCCCTCTGCTAGTGCCTGGCTACCTGCCAGGCTCCCTAGGCAAATGGGACGCCTAATCCAAGGACCACTTGGAGAGGGAGGGTTCGGGCACTGGGAGAGAGCTGGAGGAGATGCCATCAGGGAGGAGGGCCTGGAAAGGCAGAGCTTCCCCCTCTGTTCCTCAAAGCCCTTCTCTGTGTCCCCTCCTAGGTTTCAGGAACCAGGGGGCAGGAGCACCTGAAAAAGGCAGAGGCAAAGCCAGGCCAGTGCCCTCGGGAAGCTTATCTCAGGTGCCCGTGCCAGGCCCCGAATCCAAAGAGGTAAAGACATGGGCCTGCCCTCAGGCAGCTCCTCCTGTGTCCGGGCAGGCGGGGCAAGGGCAGGAGGGTCAGGGATGAGTGGACACGTGGGCCACGAACACAGGGTCCTGGGTCTAGAGCCAGGGCACAGTCATGCTGAGCCTCGAAGGACAGGGGGCTCTCTGAGCGGGATAGGGGCTAGGAAGGGTGGGCGGCTACTGCCCACCTCAGGTAGTCGCGTCGGCACAGGATGAGATTGGCCTTGGTGTAGAGGGTGGAGCCCACCTCGCCCAGGCGGCAGTCACAACAGGCACACTTGAGGCAGTCTTCGTGCCAGTACTTGTCCAGTGCCTTCAGCAGGTAGCGGTCTTTGATCTTGCGGTTGCAACCTGCGCAGCCCTTCTGCTTTCCTTTGGGCTGGACGGAGAGCATTGGCACGCCTGCAGAGGGACAGACAGACGTGAGCTCAGGGCACATCCCCTGGGGAAAGGGGAGGTCACTGCTTCTCTCTGCTGTCCCCTCTGGGTTTGGGGCTCCCAGGGGCCCTCATTTTCTCCCCAGTGACCTCTTCCCCTGGCTCTAGTTCCTGCCCTTTGGGGCTGCATGGCAGGTCTGCTTCCCTGGCTGGGAAAGGTCCCTCCAAGAGGCTGCAGGCAGAACAGGGATCCCTGAGTCTGCTCTGCTCCAGTCTGGAGCTGTTCCTCCCCATCCTGGCCACTGCCCCACGTGGCCTGATCCAGAGTAAGCCCGAAGCCCCCATCACGAAACCACCATCCCATCCCACTCTTCCAGCAGTGGCACAAAAATGGAGTCTCCTCATGCGTGTGGGGTCCCCAAGTACTCCCAGATCTTTTTGTCAACTTGAGTCTTCCTCACACTGCTTATGTGTTTGACCATTTTAACCTAAAAAGTCAGGCCACAGCCTCTTGATCTATGCACACAGAACTGTGGATGTGTCAAGAAAAAAGTGAGGTGCCCCTGGGATACTCCCAGGGGGGAGCAGGAGGCTTGGGAGTCCCTGGCAGGTGAGGGAAGGCAGCTGGGCTGGCCTCGCTTCAGCTGGAGTCAAACTCCCACCTACCCTGGCCTGCGGGCGGGAAGGTTCTGAGTCCCTGGATCCTTGCTCATTCCCCCTCCCAGGGCCCACAGCAGCCCCTCAACACACAAGGAAGCACCAAGTACAAAGAGCAGGAATCTCAACATGGCGGTGTCACTGCAGGGGCAGGGCGTCCCGGCAGGTGAGCGTGCACTCACATACACCCCACACACACAGGCACAACGTGCAGGCGTGGGCACACGTGTGCACAGAGGCACGGGCTCCTAGTCCCCTGCCCTTGGGACCACAGGGGCAACTGAGGAGGAGATGGGGACAGATGTCGTCCAGGAGTCTGCACACCCATGTAGACCTGTGGGGCTCTACTGTGGTGAAGTCTAGGCTCAGAGGGATGTGCAGGGGCCTTCAGGAGCCCCGACCTGTGACTTCACAGCGGGGTTGACTGTGAGAGTCCCCTGGGAACCCCTCGTGAAGACAGGAGCAGGGAGTGTGCGCCCCTTCCCTGACCAAGGCACCCCTGCCTGCCTCCCCGGCTTCCCACCAAGCCCTGGAGCCTGCTCCCCACTGGCCCATCCCCTCCCAAGGAGCCCTGCTCTCTCTGGAGTCCCTCCACCCCCTGGCATCCCTCCCAGCCCAGAGTCTGAGCTGCTGGGCCCCTGCACTTGCTGTCGCTTCCCCTTCAGGGGAGAACCAGCCACCAGGGCCTCGGCCTCAGGACCCACAGATGTCCGCTCAGAGGAGTTCTTCCAGTCAAATGCTCACTCCACAGACGGGGAAACTGAGGCCCACACAGGCAGAGGGGCTAGTGTCAGCCCCCATCAGGCTAGCCCCAGGGCTCCTTCCCCTCTCCACGCTCTTTCTCAGCCCAGCTGCCTCCTCAGACTTCCCCTGGCCAGGCCAGGGCAGGGGGTGGCCCTCGAAGGCTGCATGGGCTGAGGCCAGCAGGCTCTCTCTGCCCCTCCCCCCGCTCCCCCCTCCCTCTGTCCCACAGGCCCTGCTGTTAGCTGAGAGTTCGCTGCCTAATTTCCTTAATGCAGCTGTAAAGGTTAATTGATCTGAGAGAGTGATGGGGCCCAGGCCAGCCCAGAGCTCTTGAGGAGCCCCTGGAGGGCAGCTGGGAGAAGGTGCCCCTGAGGGCTGAGACCTGAGGCTCCTTCCAAGGCCTGGCCTGCAGGGAGGTGTGAGGAAAAAGGGGAGGAGGTTAAAATAGCTGGATGGGGGGAACACGGGGGCTCCAAGGGCGGGACTCTTGTCCCTGGGTCCTGCGGAGGGAGCATCCAGCCAGCATAGCTATGCGAGTGAATACAAACTCAGAGGATCTCTGGCGGGGCCTCTGGTACGGCTCCCTCAAGGCTGCTGCTCCCCTTGGTCACCAGGGCTGCAGCAGGCTTGGCTCCCGCCCTGGCGGCCCTGAGCTCCTCCCAGGGCGCCATACTTGTGCTATCACCAATGGATGGATGAGTGGCTGGAACATCCACACTCAGGCTACACCTCCCCACTAAGTGTCCCCCAAATTGAAGGGAGCAGTGAAAGATCCCAGCACTAGGAGTGTCTGTCCCACTCCCTCTGTCTGGCTTTGCTCCTGAACAGGCTGGCCTTCCACGCTCAGGCCCCAGCATGCATAGCTATAAAGCCTACAGGGCTATGAACAACCACACTAGCTAGAGGACCCTGTGGACGATGTGAGGAACCCCTCCCCTCTGCCTGTGCCCAGGCTGAACTTTGCACAGGCAGGTTGTCCGCAAGGCCTGGGCACCCTTCTTCTGGGTCCTGGAGAGCTCTTATATTTAATAGAAGCCACACAGCTTCTACCAAAGTATCCCATGTCCACTGAGACATGGAGGCCCCAGAGTATCTAGAGACCCTTGACTTCTCTCTGCCTGGAAAGGCTGAGGTCCCGGGAGAAGGCTGAGCCAGAGCACGCCTGCGGGAAGGACCTGTGCCTAGGCTCCAGTCTGCAACCTTCTGGCTGTGGGGTCCAGAGCAGACGCCTTGGTCCCTCTGGGCCTTAGTTCCCTCCTCTGCCCTAGGAGGAAAATTGAAACAACCCCTTGTTTCTTACAGGAGGGTGGAAGAGCTCTGGGGGTCAAATGGGACAGCGGAGTCACTCCGCATCCACACTGTGTTCGCTCTCACTGTCCAGGAGACTTGTAAACACTCCCAGAAAGGTGAAGGAGCTTTAGGGGGGCCTCTGCAGTCTCCTGCTCCCTAGATGAAGGTATAAGCTCCCCACAAGGTCTGGGGGCCCTCACTCCTGCCTGCCTCCCCAGCCCCCCACCCAGTCTGCCAGCCTGCCCCCTGCAGACACCTCTTCCCTCCCTCCCTCCCCAGCCTGGCTCTGGGAGCTGAGCCTCAGGCCATGCACTTTCCATTAAGGAGACAGCATCCCTTTGCTGAAGTCCATTTGGGATCCATTTTAGTGTTATCTAAAAATCAAATCTACATGGTAATCCTTTTAATGTACTCCTGACTTTAGAAAAAAACAGCTTTGCGCTCCTTCAGGAAAGGTTTTAAAGCATTACCCAGTAATTACTACTCACCCATGAAAACACTGATATTTTACAATGGATGATGTTTGCGCCTACATGCAGGCCCGGGCACACGCTCAGATGCATATACTGGGCCCAGCGAAATAAACCAGTTCATTCAGCCTCTGTGTCACCCCCAAGTCTCAGGGTGTGGGGGGAATGACACTTGAGGGGAGACACGCCACATGCCAACCCCTCCCCCAGCAGGATGGGGGAGGCAGGGCTGCTGGCGGGAGGCTGTGCAGAGAAGACTCCTAGTCTGACTCATCCGGCTGCCAGACACTCACCCTCAGTTCTTTAATCTGGGGAAAAGCCAGACAGTCCAAGTGACAGGGAGGGACTGCCAGAGGTCATCTGCCTCTCCCGCACTCTCCCTCCAGCAGAGAGGAAAGCCCTCCTTTTCATATGGACCCCAGAGTGGTCCACAGCCAGACCCAAGTCCTCAGCAACTCCTGCCCACCTATCCCAGCCCGGCTGCTCCTTAGATCTAGAGTGTGGACTTTTCAAAACTGCAGGCCCCCAGGCCTACTGCAGTACTGGCCTACCGGTGCCTCCAGCTTGGACAGTGGCCTGGGACAAGCTCCACCAAGGCCAGTCTTCCACCCCAGAATGTCTACCTCTCCCAGCCCCAGAGCACTCCAGGCTATGCCCTGTGGCTGCCCTGCTGGAGGCCACTGTGGCCACCACTGGTGAATCCACTGGGCATCTGAGGCCTCCTCCCACATGCCAGCACATCCTGCTTGGCACTGCTAGATCTGTTCCCTGCGGAATCCTAGAATACTCCTCTCCATCCTGCAAATGGCCCTCACTCCGCTACTGCTCCAGGAAGAAAGGCCTTTGTTCTGCCCATTCACTCTCCCCCAAAGGTCAGCGTCAACAGCAGGGCTGAGGCTGAGTCCAGACCTTAAAGTCAGAGAGTCTAGTTTTGAGTTTGGGAACTGCTCCAAGGAGCTGAGGGGCCTGGAGCGAATCCTTCCACCTTTCTGACTTGCATCTGGGAAATGGGGGCCTAATCTCTCTTTCCACTCAGGCTGGTGAGGACAGACTGACATGATGCGTGTGAAGCTACAGCACAGAGTCTAGCTCCCAGGGGCACAAGGAACAGGAACCGACAGTATTATTAACACTCACCCCGGGACACCATGTCCACTCTGACACCTGTTTTCTTTTGTGTTTAACTTTTTATCTTGACATAATTTCAAACTTTCAGAAAAGTTGCAGGAATAGTAGAAAAAAATCTAGTATACCCTTCACCCAGATTCCGTAAATATAAACATTTTACTACATTTGCTTTATCCTCCTCTAACTACTTACCTACCTAGCTACCTACCTACTTACCTACCTAGCTACCTACCTATTTACCTTTAATTTTTTTCCTCAATCATTTCAGAGTCAGTTTCAGACATGAAGCCTCTATACCCTTAAATAATTTTGGTGTGTAAATACTTTGCTAAAAGCAAGGATATTCTCTTGGATAACCACAGTACAATGAGCAAAACCAGGAAATTATCATTGATATAATATTATTATCTAACCTACAGACTTCATTCAGATTTCACCAATTCCTTCAATAGTATCTCTTATGGCAAAATCCCAGGTCACACAATGCAGTCAGTTGGCAAGTTTAGTCTACTTAAATCTGGAACTATTCCTAAGCCTTTCCTTGTGTTTCAAAACACAGGCATTTTTGTAGAATATAGTCCAGTGACTTTATGGAATATTCATCAATTTGGGATTGTCTGACACTTTCAACTATGTGACTTTAATTAATTCTGCACTTCAGTTTTCTTCTTTGTAAAACAGGTATGAAAACAGTACTCACAGAGTTTCCATAAGGAACAAAGGAGTTACTATATGTGATGTGTTTGGGACTAAGCCCAGCAATCAAAAGTTAGCTCTGATTAGTGTCACCCGACTCAGCACATGAGAAAGGATGGCGACAGTCACAGCTCCAGCACAGGTCCCTAAAATAGTGAGAGACACTTATTTCAAGGGCCAATAAATTGATTTGGATGTTCCACCATGGTTAAAGTCACACAGGCACTGGCCAGAATACAGCTTTACCCAAAGTATGATCTAGTGGTCATTGCAAGTGTGTGCAGAAGGAAGCCAGCCCCATCTGTCCAACAGGCTGCTCCAGTGACCAGTCAAGTGGGAAACAGTTGCTGTGGCAGCTCAGAGGCTGACAGCTCAGGGGCAGATCCCTCTGGCTGCTCCGGAGAGAGGCCTGGGGCACAGGCAGGTATAGCCTTGGTATTTCTCATAACCGCTCAACATGCCTCTGTACTGGTTCCAAACCAGAAGCCGGGCATTCTCTGGCCTGGGCTGCAGCCCCTGCCCAGAGCCCACACAGCATGACACGGCTGCCCAGTGCAGTTCTGGGGCTCCCCTTTCCCACCATCAGCTCCCCTGCCCTCTCTGGCGGGCAGGGAGCCTGTGCACTTACCAGTGCTCAACTTCCAAGAGCTTTACTTACAACTGTCCTGTGAGATAGGTACTGTTATTATTCCCATTTTAACAATGGGAAAACTGGGGCTCAAGAAAGGTTACTAATTTATCACAGTTTGTAGTAGACGGACCTGCGCCCAAGCACTTGGCTCATATGCTATGCTGCAAGGCTGTATGCTGAGGTGCCAAAGGACCCAGGCAGGAGGCTTTACAGAGATCAGGAGACACATGGAAGGCATGCAGGACACATACGCAAAGCAGCACACAAATACTTACCCATGTACATGTGGTCACACATGTACTCTAGGTCCATGTGAGGGGAGACTGTGTCTGTTGTATTCTCCCCACAAGAGTTTTATTCTAGTACCCAGCACAGTGCTGGCACACAGTACGTGCTCAGCAAGTTGCATGAAAGTACAGACCCATGCATCCAAGCAGGAACATGCACGCGTGTGTATGTGCACGTGTTTGGGTGTGCTCATGTAGATACACACCCAAGCACAGATGCACATACATGCACGGAGCAGCCACATTCGCGTTTACTATCTGCTAAAAGACTACAGTTCCAAAAAGTGGATCAGAGCTCAAAAGCAAGCTCTGATGTGAACAAAACCCACAAGAGGCCTGGAAATGGAAGAGCATGAGCCCCTCAGTTCTGCCCACCTGGATCTATGTGAAGCGTCAGAAATCATCTGGAAATTCAGCCCCGCAATCCTCACACCGACTTCAGCAGTCGGAGGCGGAGGCCCCGCAGACTGCAGGGGTCTGGGTCCCTGCCACTAGTGTGGTGCCCTGCCCGCCCGGGCCCACACTCGGACCTGGAGCTGCAGAGCAGGATCCCAAACGCAGCCTGCCAGCGGCCCCTCCTAGACATCAATCCCCTTTAATAAGGAAATTTGAAAGTGGGATCTAATTCTGCAGAATCTCTTTAAATCTCGTTTTTTCAGAAGTAACTTCATTTCACACGGACACATCCAGCCTTGTGAGAAGGCCTCCATTTCACACCAGTTTTATCTCCACAATTTCTCGTCTCACTGCACTCCTATCCCAGGGCCTTGCCATGCGGCAGGCGAGGCCTGAACTAATAGCATTTCCTACTCATTTGGAATCAAAAGCCAACGAGAACAACTGTTGAAACGCACGGCTACAGCCACCCAGAGCACGCTCATTACCGCCCCTCCGCGCCCCTCTGCAGGCAGCGTTCACTGGGTCAGATGAGGGAGAGAAGTGGGGCAGGAGAGGAAGGCTGGAGGCCTGGCTCGGCCCACAAGGTGGGGGTCAGCTCCGTGGAGGGACTGGCATTCTTCAATTCTCAAGGGAGTCTGCGAGGATAGTCAGGGTAGCGTAGACTCCAAGGCTGTGGGCCCTGTATACACACGGGCACAGCTTGAACTCTGACTCCGTCACTTCCCACCTCTGCCTGCTAAATGAGGACAGGCTACTTTAAAGGACTGAGGATTAAATTAGATAACGGACAGGAAGTACTTATAACAATGTTTGGCATAGTAGCTTAAAGCAATCAGCTAGGAAAACGTAGGTGGATCTTATAACCCAAAATTCTATTCCTAGGTATGTGCCCAACAGAAATGAGAGCTTATGTCCATCAGAGCAGAGGCACAAGAATGGTCACAGAAGCTTTCTTCATGATAGCTCCAAAATGAAAACAGCACAAATGTCCATCAACAGTAGAACAGATAATAAACCATGGTACAGGCATGCAACAGAATAGTACGCAGCAATGAACCAGATGCATCGGATGAAGGAAGCCAGACACAAAGGGCACATACGGTATGATTCCATTTGTATGTAGATCCCAAACAGGCAAAACTGATCTGTCGTCAGAATAATGATTACTTGGGGAGAGGGGAGGTGTGTTATCAACTGAGAGGAGGCATGAGGAAGTCTGCTGAGGTACTGAGAATGTCCTATATCTTGATCTGAGTGTTTAAATGGGTGCATACATGTGTAAAAATTCATTGAACCAATCATTTGAGACTTGTCATTTTACTGCATATAAAAAAAAAGGACTAAGATGGATATGCCCTCAGGCACAAATTTGTGCCTCTTCATAAAAGTCACCATTTACTCAGCGGTCACTGCCAGGTGCTGGGCTAAGCACCTCACATTCGTTATCTCAGTGAATCCTCATATGAATGAACTCTGATGTCCTAATGATTACCCCCATTTCACAGATGATAAAACAGAGGCCCAGGGAGGTTTAGGCCCTTATCTAAGGACATACAACTCAAAGGTTACAGAGATCGGAATCCTGACCTGTCAAACTCCAGCGTTCGAGTTCTCATCCAGCCCACGCCCCGTGGCCTCCCCACACAGCCTGGGCTCCCCTGCACACGCTGGATGCCAGAGGGTGCTGGGGTAGGGGAGTGGGGCATGCTTAGCAGAGGACCTGGGCTAAGACCAGGAGGAACAACTACCGATGCAGGGCACTGTCTCCACGCTCTGGGCCACAGGCTGTTTCTGCTCACCTATTGGTCCTTCAAAAGTTGTGGCTTCTGTGGGATCTCGAAAGGGCTTCTAGGTGGAGGCAGCAAGGGGATGTGGACCAGGAACTAAGCACAAAGAGGGCCCAGCGATGGGAAGGGGCGGGAGGGCCGTGTGGAAGCAGAGTCAAGGTGTTTGCATTTCAGCCTTGCGAGGGACGAGGAAGCCTTGAGATGGTGCATTTCCTCGGGAGGAAGCTGAGCTATGGGCGGAGAGCTGGGGGGTCCAGACCCAGGGCCACAATGGGGAGGGCAGGGGGCCTCAACCGAGCCAGCGGCTTGCATGTGAACGAGAGGATGGGGCAGCAGACGCGGTCCTGGAGGGGGCCTGGCTCAGGGTGAGAAACTGAAAGGAAGCCCAGCAGCGCTTGCCTTCTCGACGTGCCAAGTTCCACCCGGACTCTACGCCCGCTGCAGGAGGGAAGGCTGAGGAACACGCTGCCTGGTCATGCCCCTGCGTTTGCAGCCACCGCGGTCACATTCAATTGAACGATAGTAAACCACATCACCCCCACTGAGTGCCTGCGATGTGCCAGAAGGTTACGCTCATGGTGACCCCCAGGTCAGAGAAATCAGGCCACTTGCCCAAGGGCAAGCCTGTGAGTGGCCAGCGCGGCTGCAGACCCAGGCTGCTGGCCAGGAAGCTTCTCACGCCTTGCCTGCTCTAGCCTGCGGCCTGAGGCAGCATCACGGCATCATCTTTTCCCCAGCAATGGGGAAAGTAAACATTTATTCCACGGCCAAAAGAAGAAGGCTGAAACTCCCCTTGCAGGACACACCAGGGCAGGGCGGGCCAGATTCCCAGAGCCCAGCATGTGCCCCCAGGCCACATGGCTCAGAGCCCCACAAAGGGACCATTCCTGGGCAGGAGTGCAGAGCAGGAAGCATTTTTGCAGTGTGTTTTGGTTGAGGAAAATCTATCCTTAGGAACGTTGTATCTACAGCCTGAACCCTCGATGACCTTCAGGTTCTCAGAGATAAAGCAGCTAAGGAGATTCTACGCTCACCCGACAGGCCCGGCTATTGCGGGAAGCCAAACTCAGCACAGCCTGGTTTGGGGCAACAGCCTTCGGGACTGACTTAGTCCATTCAGGCTGCTGTAACAGAGCACCACTGGCCGGGTGACTTGTAAACGTTTATCTGTCCCGGTTTGGAGGCTGGGAAGCCCGAGATCAAGGTGCAACAGATTCCGTATCTGGTGAGAGCTCACTTCCTGGCTCACAAACAGCTGTCTTGTCACTGTGTCCCCACATGGCGAAAGGGATGAGGCTGCTCTCTGGGGTCCCTTTTATAAAGGCACTAATCCCATTCATGAGGCTCCACTTTCATGACCTAATCACCTCCCAAAGGCCCCACCTCCTAACACTAGCACAAGGGGAGTTAGGTTTCAACATGTGAACTCTGGGGGAGACATTCAGACTGTAGCGGGGACCCAGCCGAGAGCTTGCAGGAATGCCGGGACAAGGAGCAAGGTTCTGGAGCAGGAGAACTGGGGCTGCTCTTGGAGCCTCACACAGTTTTCCGTGGTTCTTGAGTGAGGGAAACTTAAAAACATCAGAAGCTGCACGTGCTCACTGGAGTCTGTCCCTCGGAATGAGGCTTAAGTTAATTGCATAGTTACCTGCAGCGTGTTCTCTCTCTCCAGGATGGGTACAGGCATTCTCTTCCAATTCTTTGGTTGTCTCTATAAAGTTACAGACACATCTCAAAAGCAACAGGTCCAAAATAGGACTCCTGATTTCCTCCCCCAAACCTGGCCCCTGCGTCCTCACCCCAGGCTTCCTCACGGCACCCACGCCATCATCCACCCAGATGCTCTGGCCAGGAACTCAGTGTCACCCTGAGCCTTTCATCATCCTCACCCGCTTCCCCATCCCACCTGCTTCTTCCCATTGCCAGAGCCACCACCATCTTTCACCAAACTGTCAGCGTAGCCCCCCACCAGCCTCCCAGTGTCTGGTACCCACAACCCATCCTTCACTCAGCAGCTGGAGAAATCTTTCAAATAAATTGGGGCAGATCATGGCTCAGCTTGCAAGCCTCCCATAACATCCAGTGGGCTCAGAACAGCACCCACACTCTTCCTCTAGCCCGTAACATCTTCATGTGGTCTGGCCCCTGCCTCCCCCCTCACACTGCACTCCAGCCACACTCCAGATCTCTTTCTGCCTCAGGACCTTTGCACATGCACAGGTGTTCTTCCCAGAACACTCTTCCCCGACTCTTCATGTGGCTGGCTTCTTCTCATCTTCAAGCTTCAACTTAAATGTCATCTCCTCAGAGAAGGCTTTGTGGATCTCTTTATTTCCTTATTTCCCCACCATGCTGCCTCAGTAATTTCTTTGTGAATTTGTAATCACAATTTGTAATTGTTTTACTTTTCTGGGAGTTAGTTACTTTAAGAAAAGTGATTGGGGCCGGGCGCGGTGGCTGACGCCTGTAATCCCAGCACTCTGGGAGGCCGAGGCGGGCGGATTGTTTGAGCTCAGGAGTTCAAGACCAGCCCGAGCAAGAGTGAGACCCCGTCTCTACTAAAAATAGAAAGAAATTAATCGGACAACTAAAAATATATAGAAAAAATTAGCTGGGCATGGTGGCGCATGCCTGTAGTCCCA
>CAUYSK010081367.1:0-14957 GCA_963575035.1 Avahi laniger
GGGGAGAAGGGGAGCAGGGGAGAAAGGGAGGAGGGGAGGAGGGGAGCAGGGGAGCAGGGGAGGGGGGGAGGGGGGGGAGAAGGGGAGCAGGGGAGGAGGGGAGCAGGGGAGGAGGGGAGGAGGGAGCAGAGGGGCAAGAGAAAAGGGGAGGAGGGGAGCAGGGGAGCAGGGGAGGAGGGGAGCAGGGGAGGAAGCTAGGAAGAAGGAGAGCGCGCAGGAGGGAGGAACAGAGAAAGGGTGCAGGGAAGGAAGGAAGGAGGGGCAGGAAGAAAGGAAGGGAGCAGCAGCGTGGGTGGGGGGCAGGGAGGACGGGAGTCGGAGAAGCAGAAGAGGGGGGAGCTGGGAGGCGAAGGGAAGGAGTTGGGGAGCCGGGAGGGCGGGGGAGGCAGCAGGGTCGGAGCGCGGAGCAGGGCGCGGCCCCGCCCAGCCCTCCAGGGCCCTTGCGGTGCGGGATTGTCCAGCCCGAGTCCCGCCCCAGCTGCCCAGGGGCGGGAGGACGAGCGGGCGCCGGAGCGGGCGGGGACTGCGGCGGCCCGTGGGACACCCCGCGCAGGGAGCGCCGGGCGGCCGGGAGGTGGCGAGGTCCGGCTTGCCAGCCTGCCGGGCGGCTCCCGGGACCCAGAGCAGCCCTCAGTCCTCGGGGATGTGCAGACGCTCGTCCCCAGGGCCTGCCAGCACGGCTTCCGGAGGGGAGGTACTCGGGCCGCTCCGAGAATATTTTCCGTTACAAAAGTATTAGAGAGGTGATGTGGGCTTTTGTTTTGAGTCCACCCACCCTACACCCGCACCCCTCCTCTCCCAAATCAGGGACCTCCTGGAGAGAATATATTACTAATGCCAGGCTTGAAATTTTAAACAGTGTTTTCTGATATCTAGCTGAAAATTTTGGAGAATAGCCAAGTCAAAACAGATCATCATTCTTAAATACTATTTGCGATAACACCGGCTTTTGCACAAGACATTTCACAAAGTTGGCGAAACGGATGTGATCCTTGTTTTCAGAGTTTGGCCACACAAAAATGGACTATGGTTCCACTCTGAAAAGCATTTGGAATAGCTCTTATGATATGGCGTTAAACGTGTGGGGGAAAAAATTTATTTCGGACTTATCAGTATTTAAAAAGAAAACCTATAGGTAAGGCTATATATTTTATTTAAAACCATCATAAAAAGTAAAGGGAAGAAAAATAAACTTTTGGATGTTCTCAGCTAACATGGCCTATGGGAAAATGAAAATAAACCTAATTGAAAAAACAGTGCTCACCAGAAATAGGTTTAGCTTTCAGGCAGGGAACGATTTTAAAAAAAAAAAAGGCAGAAAATTCACCAATCAAATGTAAGGTTATCCATGTTTCATAAAGCAAAGGTCAAAGAATCCTCCAAAGCCTTAACACTTTATGTAGACATAGCCAGGGCTTTTGTTTTGTTGTTTGCTCTGAAAATCCAAATCTGTTGTGAGGTATTACCCAAGGGAACATTTGTTGGTTTCTTCTACCCACATACTCCCAAATTAGGCACCTACCTAAAAGTAACAGGAAAACTTGTAAGTTTATAATTGTGTGATATCCCATCTGGTTTCAACTCTGTCCTTGACCAAAAAGAAAAGATGAAAAATATAAGCAAACTTCCAACTATATCTTTAAAACTCTAAACTTTTCACTTATTTTGACATAAAATGCATGACTTTTAGATTCCCAACTACTTGATATGTAGCATTTTGTGAGAGTCCAGTGCATTCCAGGTGCTATTCTAAGCAATTTATAGACATTAGCATTTTATTTAATCCTGTTAATCTTAGAAGACAGATACTATTATTATACCATTTTATAGATGAGGAAACTGAGGCTTAGAAAGGACATAAAATCTGCCCAGATTTGCACAGTAGTAGTTGGCAGGATTGGGATGAACACATCAAATGCTCCATCACTGATCAGTGTGTTTTATAAAAAGGATTTGAAAGGTAATCATTACATTGACTTTGATATAGCAAAATGGTAGAGATAAGAGTACATTTCTTTTAAGAAATCAAGCAAGTAGGCCAGGGCGCAGTGCCTCACGCCTGTAATCCTAGCACTCTGGGAGGCCAAGGTGGGAGGATTGCTTGAGCTCAGAAGTTCGAGACCAGCCTGAGCAAGAGCGAGACCCCATCGCTACTATAAATAGAAATAAATTATCCAAACAACTAAAAATAGAAAAAATTAGCTGAGCACGGTGGCGCGTGCCTGTAGTCCCAGCTACCAGGGAGGCTGAGGCAGGAGGATCGCTTGAGCCCAGGAATTTGAGGTTACTGTGAACTAGTCTGATGCCATGGCACTCCAGCCCAGGCAAGAGAGTGAGACTCTGTCTCCAAAAAAAAAAAAAAAAAAGAAATCAAGTTAATTAAATAAGACATGGGATCCTGCCTTGCCCTTGTACTATTGCTAATTTTCTGTACATTGTAAATTTCAGAAAAATAGAAAGCAGCAACCCACCAGGCCCAAACTGATTAATCACAATTTTTTTTTTTGAGACAGTTTCTTGCTTTGTTGCCCAAGCTAGAGTGCAGTGGCATCATCATAGCTCACTGCAACCTCAAACTCCTGTGCCCAAGTGATCTTCCTGCCTCAGCCTCCCAAGTAGCTGGGACTACAGGTGCTCACCACCACACCCAGCTAATTTTTCTGTTTTTTGAAGAGACAGGGTCTCACTCTTGCTCACTCTGGTCTTGAACTCCTGACCTCAAGTGATCCTCCTGCCTCAGCCTCCTAGAGTATTAGGATTAAAGGCGTCAGCCACGGCGCCTGGCCTAAATACAGATTCTTAATGTAGCTTCACATGAATATTTAGAATTGCAGCAATATTTAAAATACATATTCTGAATTCACTCATACACCATCTTTTTAAAACTTGCCTATATCCCCTTGCTTATACTTTGACTTGTTTATTTTCTATCAAAGTTCTGACCACAATCTTAAATTCTTAGGCACCTGTAAATTAGGAGGAGTACACTAAGTGTCATGTGATGTTTGCACATTCAGAAGAAAAGCGGGCGTGGAGAGTTGTCTGATGAATTTAGTCTCTAAATAGATAATGAGAATATACTCACCCCTAAAATCTTTTGCCTTTATATCTTTTCTTCTGTCTGAATTAGTTCTGTGGTTGTCCCTTGACTCAGCGAGGCGATTGAGGGAAAGCAGTGGAAGAAACAAAATGGGAACATTTGGGACAGAAGTGAGCAAAGGATTGACTTTTACCTGAGCAGAGGCTGACAATGCTGGGAGCTAATAAGGGGCTGGGCCCAGGATGGGGGCCAGATGGGGTGAGAACCAGAAAGGCTGGGCCTGCCAAGTTTTTAGGCTGAGAACTGAAGGGAAGAGCCTCTTTTCAGGATTGGTTTAGGGATCGGGCTTAAATTTTACTCGACGGGGTGGGGGAGGGGAAAGACCCCTGCAAAGTAAACAAGCCCTAGAGGCTGGGCTTCCAGTAAATTTTAGAGAGTCCGAACTTACTCTGCTCTCTTCTTGCCACTTTGAAACTGAAGGGGGAAAAGGGTGTTTGCTCCAGGCTGGAGCCATTGCCCCTGCTGCACACCGGTCCAAAGGGAGGGAGCGAGGCAAGAAAGGCGTCGGACTGGTGCCTCTGGCCAACCCCTCCCCGACCCCTGGTTGCAGTTTGAAATCTTTTCCTTTCTTCTAATTTTCTAAAAAGGTTTTCCCCTTAGGAAAATGCTCTCTCATTAACTTTACCCCAAAAGTGATTTTTTTTTCCTTTTTCAGAATTCAGACGGAAAAATACCCTGTGACTATTTTTAGCACGTGTGAGAGAGAAGAGATTATTTTTTTCTTTGCTTAAATATTCTGATATTCCCATCACTGGTGACTGACATTTCCCAAAACTAAAAGCGAAATTTCCCAGTAGGGTCTCCAGTCTGCATAAGATTTATTAGAGAAGAAGAATGAAGGGAGGAGAGAGGGGGAGGGAGAGAGACTCTAAACATTTTTCACAGGATTTCAGTTTTTGTCCCAAGAAAAGTTCCTTTTAATTGAATTCATAAACAGCACTTTGCAGTAATATTATTGCATGCCTTATTTTTTCTGTTCATAAAGACAGACTGATTTTTAGGTCTGAAATTTAAAGGAATACAACTACATGATTTTTTCCCCCTTACTGAGGCGATCAAACAAAAAGAAGATGATTTAATCAGTGTGGAGTTTAGGTCAATCAACTCAAAGTGACTAGATGGAAGTCTAGAATTAAAACATCTGCTGAATAGAAGATCTAATTAGCATTGATCACCAAATAATTCTAAGCACATGTGCTGTTTACATAGAAAGGAAGCAATACATTTTCTTAGAAAAATAAAAAACAACAACTTTATATCTGGACCTCATTAGCATGAGGTAAAGAAACAAAGGCCTTGGCCAGGCAGGCGAGGTGGCTCACGCCTATAATCCCAGCACTCTAGGAGGCTGAGGCGGGAGGATGGCTTGAGGCCAGGAGTTAAAGGTTGCTGTAAGCTAGGCTGATGCTACGGGGCACTCTAGCCCAGGTGACAGAGTGAGACTCTGTCTCAAAAAAAAAAAAAAAAAAGGAAAAAACAAAGGCCTTATAAAATGAGACTCGTGAGACCGCCACATTAGAAAATAACTTACCAGGCAGGATGCGTTATTTAGCAGAAGCTGTAATAGTGTCCAGGGATGGAAGACAGGACTCGGGGTGAGGGCTATGCTAGCAGACAAGTCTAAACAGGGACAGGAGTGATGGGCTGAAGCGCATAACTAGGCTTTTTTGTTCTGACTTGGTAGAAAGAATGGCTGACTATTTTTTGGGCAAGATGCCAGGCAAAGTTACTGCGTGTGAGATGCTGGCCAGTAAAGGTACATACCTTACCTGCAGTCCGCACTTTGAGCCTCTGAGGCCCACCTACACACTGTACCGAACTGCACTATTTTACAAGTGAGGAGACTGAGGAGTGGAGAGGCCCAATAACTGACCTAAGGATACTCATATCATAAATGGCCAAGGTGGCATTCCATCTTGGTTCTCCCTCTTCCTCTTTCCATCATAGTGATTAGTGAGTGGGGGGTGGAGGGGAACCCCTCCCAGACACCCCAGGAAAAGTGCACAGAGACGAGCACCTTTCAGCCATTTAGGGTTGGTTCTCCTCATCTACACTGCCTTACTCATGTAATTAGAGGAAGACTTGGAGCTGGGGGTGCTGCTGGCTTTCCTCGTGGACCCAAGTTTTAGATAATATCTTTTGCCTTTAGTCAGGTGGAAAGCAGAGGCTATCTGACAGGCGTCCGCATATGCTTAGAAACATCCCGAGGACTGACCACAGTGTTCGGTTCTGAACCAAAAGTTTTGGTCTAATTTGTCTAAGAGGATGATCATTGATTAGGAGGTGAGTAGAGGGTGAAAAGGAGAGAAAAATTCTTAGCCAATCGTTGGTTGAAACTTGAAATGAAGGTGGAGAACAATGTCAATACTGTTACTATTAACATCTAACTGAACAATTGTCTTTTTGTGGAATTTGCTAATTTGGAGATCATTGGCCTACTTCTTTATGGCCAGAGGGAAAAGTCAGGAATAGAGAGAGCAGCACTGGGGAGGGAAGTGACTTTTCAGCTGCGTGTCCATTTCTTAGGAGCCAACCTTGAGGAGCACTGGGGAAAGGAGAAGTTTCTGGGAGGGGTGGGGCAGCTGGTGCAAAGACCCCGTGAAGCTGGCAGATTCATCTTCACTGGGATTCACCCATTCCTCTCTTCATTCTTCTCTTTTCTAAGAAACATACTCCCAGGGGCGTGTTTTATCTTTACTGATCTTGCTCATTAGCCAACACTAGACAAGAATGTTCCTGCCCCTTTTTATATGCTGCCTTAACAATGTTTACCAGGGGAGTTTATTGCTGGGATGCAGGGACACAGGCATACTTCACAGCGCCCAAGGGCAAGTGTGCTCTGGCACCAGCAGGAACTTGGTCCCAAACCCAAAAGCCATTATGTTGAGGGAGGCATAAGATGCTCTCTATTTCTGCCTTTTGTCTCTTTCTCTTCATGAAGCTGCCTAACATTTCACCTCTACAGATTACCTTTGTGTTCCTCTGAATATGTGATCAATGAGGTCCATGAAATCTTGGTTTCTGTCACCTCAGTGCCAGGAACACCACTCACTGGCCATCTCTGACTGTCGTTTCCAAACATGGGGGCAAAAATGTTTGACTAATCCAACTCAGTCAAGGGTTCACCTCTGAGCAGAGGATGTTGATTTTCGATTGTTGATTTTGAGTAGGGAGAAAGGGATTTGTTATGAGCTAAGCAGGCAGTCTCCAAAGGCTCCCTGTGGCTTTCCATGTCGTGTTGTAGCTCCTCATATCTTGACTTCCAAATTTTCTAAACTACACTTATTTCCTTGTTCCATGTTGACTGTACTAACTCCCATTACTTCGAAAATAATAACAAATGTGTTCTCTGCTTTCCCCAGCCCCAATTTCACAACTCTTTTGTCCTGCCAGGGGGATAACATCGCTCTTTTATCCATCCCCTTCCGGTCTTCCTGCTTCTGGATTAAGGGGCAGGAAGGAAGGATGAATTATTCCCATGCAATCAAGTACAGTATATATATATTTTTAAATAGAAGTGAAAAAAACTAGGCCTCTTTTAGGATTCGATTAAACATCTGTTTTTTTTTTCCCCTCCTGTATCTTAAAAATCATCCAATTCACCCTATTATGAATCAGCTATGTTAAGTGACTTCCCTGGAGTCACACATTTGTGGCAGAACTCCCTATACAGAAGGGTTTTGGCTGTGATTGGCCGCCTCCCACCCCAGTGTGTCAGGGACCAAGGCACAGAACAATGAAAGTACATAGCAGGAATCTCACCCAGCCTGTGTCTCAGCTCAGAGCGGACAAACTTTACAGATGGGATCAGTCTGGCACGAGCGTAGCATTGAACGATGTTTCAAGGGGGCAGGACTCTGGATGACCAGGTCATAGCAGGTGGTCTCAGTCTAAATATTTCTGCATTCTGGAGAGGCCTTGCTCACCAGAAAGTCCAGTGTTGGCGTTCGGACTGCTGCCCACCTTTAGGACACAATGAACTCTATTCTGCTGGAAGAGCTGCTCCATCACAGAAGTGGGATCCTTCTGAGAAATCACAGGCAAATATTAATTCATTCGTATAAAAGAAGATGTGCAGACATGGTGTGACTTTGAGCCAGTACTCAACTGATTCTGGGTCTCCGTTGTCAAATAAAATGGTTGGATAAGAACTGAGTGACTTCTGTGACTGCTCACAGCTCTAAAATCCCGTGATTCCACAGTAAGTAAATAGAAATAACAGGAGAAATTCATCAGACGATAAACACCAATGGTTAGATATTAAGTCCTCAGACTAAATGCAACTTTTAAAAATCCAGGCATTAAAAAAAGCCCAAATAATTAATGGCTTAAGAATTTTAAGAAAATGCTCTTATAACCACTGCATAAAGGATAAAGCAGCATCAAATAGTTTTTACAATTATGAAAATAAAACTCTACATATTAAATTTTTAGGGCACAGCCAAGTGAAGTGGTTCCCCTCTGCATCTTATAAAGCTCTTAAACATGGATCACTTCATGGTAACAATTCCTGTTCTGGAGCAGATAAATACCCATTTTATAAATGAAGACACTGGAATTCAAAGAAAAGGGTCTCAAGCAAAATAATTTGATAACATGCCTGCGAAACCATAAAATAAGGCTTCAAGATGTGGAAAAAAGTGAATTTTTTTGAAATTAGGAGAAGCTTTATTTTATCCAATGATACTTTCATTTCAATTTTTAAAAAAGAGGTTAATGGGCACTGTGTGGTGACTCACATATGTAATTCTAGCACACTGATAGGCCGAGGCAGGAAGTTTGCTTGAGGCCAAGAGTTCAAGACCAGCCTGAGCAACATAGTGAGACCCTCCTTTCTACAAAAAATAGAAAACTTAGCTGAGTGCGGTGGCTTGTACCTATAGTCCCAGCTACTCGGGAGGCTGAGGCAGGAGGATCAATTGAGCCCAGGAGTTTGAAGTTGCAGTGAGATATGAAGATGCCACAGCTCTCTAGCCCGGGCAATAGAACAAGAAACTGTCTCCAAAAAAAAAAAAAAAGGAAAATGATAAAACCACAAATTTAATGTTAAGTACTAAGACAATTATACAAATCAAAGATGATATAGAATTTTTTAAATTATGCAGTTTTAAGCTTACATATTTAAAAATATGAGTAAACTTATTTCCCTCATTTGCCAAAATTGATATCAAATAGACTCATTGATTTTTTTAGGAACTTTGTAAGTATGAAGTTGAAAATTTTTCTTCATGTTTGCCAATTTGAAAAACATCCTATTTAACAGTTTGTGCCTGTGTCTGCGTGTTGTGTTTCTGTGCGTGTGAATGCGTCTGTCTAATTGTGCTGATGGAGCTAAGTGTAACCACCACATAGAGCAATGAAGAAAGATCTGTGTTTCACTATGTAAGAAAAAATATCTAGTTTTTTTAAAAAAGAGAAAATCTCTATTTACTTACTTTCTCATGAAGGGTTCCTTCAGAAGGAGCCATGAGGTATGAAAAGGGTGTTATTTCTAGGCAGTGTTTCCAAAAGTGTAGTAGGGTAGATAATTTTATGTGGCATATGAATAAACATTTTTATTTGAATAATTATGCATTTATTTTTATCGTTCCTCCCCACTCTCTCCCTTCAACACTCACAGCCTTGGTACTGCTGTCTGCCTCGGATCACTGGTTTTATTCACAGCATCTATTTGGGTCCTCAAGTCAATCACCACCAGCCCAGGCCCTGCAGGCCATATCTCGCTGCCTACTCCCCACAGACTCCCCACCCACATGACTCTCTGCGTCATCCTTTCTGACCCCATCGCCCTACCCTCCCCGACTGGAGGAACCCTTACCTGTGCCCTCTGCAACGCACAATAAATCATCAGCCCAAACTCAATCTAGAGAAGCAGGTCTCACTGTCTTTCCAATAAAGCAAAGCCATTTCCTGTTAACCAGGAGTCAGGTGAGAATGAACGGCTCACTTTCTATTTCAATTATTTATTGCTATGTAACAAATGTTCCCAAATTTAGTGCCTTAAAACAACAACCACTTTGCTTTCCAGCTTCTGTGGATTGATAGCTCAGCCAGCAGTTCTGGTCTCACTTGGTGTTTTTCAAAGGGTGGCTGGAGCTAGAGGCATCTGGAGGCTGTACCAGGAGACGGGCAGGCCAAGTCACCTCCCTTTCCATGCAGGGCACATGGTCTCTCTGTGTGGTAGTTTGAGGTCCCAAAAAAGACGGAGAATGGAAACCTCCAGAACTACTTAAGGCATAGGCCTGGAGCTGGCATAGTACCACCTCTGCCATCTTCTATTCATTAAGCTGTCCCAAAGCCAACCCGTATTTAAGGAGAGAGGAAATAAATTCCACCTGGGGGGAGGACAAAGAATTTGCAGTCATCTTTAATCCACTCCAGTTTCTCAAACAGGAGAGTTCTTTTTAGTTTACTATGCAAAACACACACTTTGGGAGCTTCAAAATCTATTTACTATTCTTTGGGATAAACTTAAGTTCCTTGGATAGGAAAAGTGTGATATTTCCCTAAAACAGTACAATGTTGAGGGTAAGAGCTGGTTCAGAGAGACTGTACGTGATTATAAAATTATGTACACATAAAGGAGCTAGGCTTGGCAGGGTCAGTGTCAGGGCCTCGGAGGTGACCCCCAATCCCCACAGACTGTGAGTTCCTTCAGCAGTGATTTTTGTCTTACCCTTATACATGTAACAGGCACTCAACACAAGAGCAAGGAGTGGGCAGAGCACACTCAACTATAAGAATACCAAGCACAAAGTCATCATGCCTCCATGTCTACCCGTGGAGACCAAGCTAAAGGTCCCCACTTGCCACCACCAAGAAAGCAGAACCTGTTGTTTTGTTCAAAATCAAAACTGCACTTCCACAGAGGAGAGATTTCAAAGATTATGCAAGAATGTCAAGAAGAAAGTTTCTGGAAGAGAGGTTTGCCTTTTTCTCTTGTAAGCCTGCTTGTCACCCAGGACTAGTCCACCAAGGTTATTTAGCAGCTAATCCAAGATTTGGATCGTTGCCTAAAGTTGCACTTGCTGGTATCTTGGGATTTGGCCTTGGAAAGATATCATACATAAGAATATGCCAGAGTAAATTCCATTTCTTTGGAGATCAGCTCCATGGAGCTGGTTTTGGTCCAGAGCATAACAGGGGCTGCCTGCTTACCTGGGAGGAATGCAAAATAAAGCGTGGATTAAGTGAGAAAGGAGGCTCACAGCCTTCGGCTTCCTTAACTCTATATCTGTCGCTTTTGAAGTTTTTTAAACCTCTGAATTTGTACAAGTTTAAAATTTCAAGCATACTTTAAAATATTTTTAGTGGAAGAGAAAAAAAACTTCATTTTCTAATCAGTAGATGGGTTTCTATCCGCAATTTTAAAAGTTAAACAACAGTGGCACATGCCTATAGTCCCTGCTACTGGGGAGGCTGAAGTCAGAGTATGGCTTGAGGCTAGGAGTTTGAAACCAGCCTGGGCAACATAGCAAGACATGTATTCCCCAATCTCTAAAAAATAAAAAATTTTAAAGTTAAAAAATAGATTATAATTTGCAAGGAATATCAAGAAATCAGTTATAAATTTGTCCGGTCCAAAAGAATCTAAGAAAATAAAAGACATAGTGTAAATTAACTTAGCATGGGAACAGTTCTTGCTTTAACTTAATCTCACCTCCCTCTGCAAAATTTCCCAGAGTAATAGGACACTTTCAGGATACATGCCTCTATTTTTGTTCATTTCACAATTATTACTCCTCTCCTCCTTTTCATTTAAATGTATAAACTTATTTAAGATAATTAAAGTCACTCTACAGGAGGGAAGCAGTGGTGTAAACAGTGCAAAAATAACATTCAATTTGGTAAATATATTTATACTTGTATTTGAATGGCTACGTGAGGATGTTTTCAGATCAAATCTTTTCACTACGTAGGGAAAATTGCCTATTTTTTACAGTTCTACCTATGCTAGAAGCAAATGCTGAAAGATTTGCCTTCCCTCCGGCAAATTCTGTGACTTGTCTGGAACTGGGGTCGATAAATGTTTGGGTTCAAAGGGCTTTTCTCTTTGCAAAGTAAACAGAAGGAATGGAAACTTGATGAGTGCAAGTAATTAAGTAGGAATATATTGTCAACGAACCCGGAATTTACAGATTTGCAGGGCATTGTTTACCCCGTGTCCTCATTCGATGATGGTATTTGTTAATGTATCTCAATGTGCAACAGTCTGACGGTCATTTAATGTGAGGTGAGAGTTCCATCAGCCCAGACATTCATGTGTAACAACACCATAGGAGTTCTTTAAATCAGAGCTTTATAAAGATAACACAAGGATTAACTGATGTGGTAATGATTGATTGACTTTACGTTGCAGAATAAGAACTCCCTGCCTTTTACGGATTAGTACATGCCTGCAAATATGTTAATTTCCAATCCGTCTTTACTCTCCTAAAAATCTTAGCCAGGTGTGTGACAGAGTAATTCCCATCCCTCACCGGAGTCTTCTTCCCGTTTTATCCAACTTTGGCCCCTCCAGGGGAACCCGCTCCACGGGAGTCCTGGAAAGGTAGCGTTCTTAGTTCAGTTTAGGACAGCTGACTTCAGGGAGGAAAATCTCCCAGACTTTGATAGTCCTAGGAGAGAAATGCAAATTCCTGCCCCTCATTTCTTTTTCAGGGGAGTCGCTTCCTGTTTGCTCGGGGCTCTGCGGGATCAACCTTCTACCGCGACCGTCCTGAAACTGCCCTGCTGCGCAGATGGGAGGCGGATTTTCTTTTCTCCTTTAGCAGAATTGGAGGGCTCGGCTGAAATGAGATTTCCCCAATGGGCAGAAACACGGATGCCCGGCTGCTGGGGTGCGATCCAGCCTCCCCCATCCCGCCCCCGTCGCTCCGCAAGGCCCGCGGCCCCCGAGCAAGCCCGCATGGGCGGCCACCCGCGCGCCCCGGCCGCAAGGTCGCGCAGGGCAGAGCTGTCACTGTTTAACGCGGCACCCGCCTCGCGCAGCGCCTCTGCTCCTGCGACCGCGCTTTGTAGGTAACCACTGCGTGCCACAGGGGAAAAAAATGAGAACACGGACGCCGGCCAAGGCAAACGAAAGGCCTCTAGCAACACAAATCTAAACGGCCTCCCTAAGGAAGTAGCCTGGAAGTTTCCAAGTAGCCTGGGGGTGGGGGAGGTCTTAACGCGCCGAGCAAATATCGAGCGTGGTTTCAGGTAACAAATGAAAGAACAAAATACGAGGCAATTGTCCTAAATGAGCTAATTATGAAAATCCATTTATGAAAAGGATTTGAGACTTAAACTAAGATGAACACTGAAGTTACTTAAAAAGGATAGTGGGAATGAAAATGGACAAGAGCTATGAAGCCTCAAAACCAGATGGAGTGCACCAAGGCAGGGGCCGTTTTATATGCTGCATCCTGTTCTAAATATAACTTAAGTTTTGCAAGAAAATATATTTTCGACTTTAAATTTTGTTTGGCATAATAGAATACCCCCGTCCCCAATACTGTTATTACCTATTTGGAAACTTCTGTATGCAATCACTTCTCATATGTAAGGCGAGATAATGCCGTCTGAGAATATTACGCTTTTAACGCATTGACTGCCACACTAAAAACAATTTTTTTTCCCTTGGGGCCTCGGTGTTTTATTAGGAACATAGAATAAAAACTTCTAAAACAAAACAATTTTTTCTAATATAATGAAAAATTTATTTTTATTGTTTTCTGTGCGTGAATTGTATGCAATTAAATTGTCAGTATTAATGGTAACAATAAGAACATCAACAGGTGAGATTTTCGCGAACCAACTGCAGTTGCATATGCTTCACTAGGCCCTGGGATCAAAACTAGCGGGAGTTAAATACAATTCACGTGGCAGTTAATGTGTTAAAAAAGGAACGCTAAATCACTAGGAGAAGGAGGCCTGGTTAGAAAATCAACTTGTCGGTTAGGGTAACTGAATGTACTTCGGACGGCTTTGCTAGAACACCTGTGTGCTTGGCTTACACTGACATTTTCTGAGGGTTTCTAGAAGCCGAGCGGTTCGCTGGGGCGGTCCGCCTGTCGTTGGTCAGCGATCATCCCGGGCTCTGCGCGCTGAGGACTGACTCAGCAGCGCTTGCGGCCTCCTTCTCTAGATTATGACGATGCATACTTCCGTGCAAGTATTTGTACATTGTTTTCTCTCATCATTGACTTTTACCTATTGTTGTTCTGCAGATAAGTACAAGATGGTAAGGAGACACTAATTTTACTTTTTCACCTTTTATTTTTGTACTAAGCTCTTTTGTTTGTTGTACTAATACAATGCTAAGTGATAGTATTGTTATTTTGACAAGGTCAAGTTTAAGCAATTATCCAACATTTTGCATTATATTTTGTTAAATAAGAGCATTAAGACAAAAATCTAGTTTTAGAAAGGAAAAGAAACCCTCCAGTGTGCATGTAGTTATGTGTGTATGTACTACATGCGTGTGTGTAGGATGAAGTGTATGCAAACAGGTCTTCTTTGACTGTTAGACTACTGATGTTTACGCTAGTCATATATCACGATCAAGTTAGATGCAGTGCCCTAAAAAAGGTAAAAAACACAATTGCAAAATTCTCCAAACTTCCAAAGTTTCATCCATTATGCCTATAGGAAAACTCCCTGTTTATTTCTATATACTGTATATAACTCGGTAACAAATGCTTTCAACTGCTTTTCCATACTGCATAGTGAGATATCTTTGTAATAAGCACATCAGTAGAAACTATGTCTTTGGTTTTGCAGTTAAAATACAACAGTCAGCCTCCTAGCGTCTAAAACAAAGTTGCAAATAAAAGTTAGAGCTCTGAACAATTTAGAGAAGCATGAGAACAATTTTGCTTCCCTAAAGCTTGTTCTGTGGATAGCAGTGAGAATCTGTATGAAAGTTGGTATTTAAAAACAAAAAAAAGGTGAGATTCCTTGTTAAAAACATTTGGGGAAACATCTTATATCTTCCCTGTTGGAGATTCACAACATACATTAACATATTAAAGACTCTTAAATTTATGCTTAATTGATTTTCAACAAAGGTGCCAGGCAATTCAATAGGGAAAGGATAGTCTTTTCAACAAATGGTGCTAGGGCAATTGGATAGCCACATACAAAAAGATATATTTAAACCCTTACCTCCCACATCATACTCAAAATTTAACTCCAAATGAATCATAGATCTAAATGTAAAAACTAAAATTGTAAAACTTTTAGAGGAAAACATAGGAGTGAATCTTTGTGACCTTTGTAGATAGAACAAAAAAGTACAAGCATTAAAATAAATTGATAAATTGGACTTTGTCAAAGTTAAAAACTTTTGCACTTCAAAAGACATCATAAAGGAAGTGAAAAGAAAACCACAGAGAAATATTTATGAATCATATATGATTAAGGCCTTGTATCCAGAATATATAAGGAACTAATTTTACTTTTTCACTTTTTATTTTTGTAGCTAAGCTCTCTTGTAACTTAATAATAAAATTACCCAATTTAAAAATGAGCAAAAAATTTGAATAGACCTTAGGGCAAAGAAGATATATGAATGGTAGATAAACACATGAACAGATGCTCAACATTATTGGTCGTCAAGGAATGCAAATCAAAACCACAGTGAAAGGCCAGGCGCGGTGGCTCACACCTGTAATCCTAGCACTCTGGGAGGCCTAGGTGGGCGGATTGTTTGAGACCAGCCTGACCAAGAGCAAGACTCCGTCTCTACCAAAAATAGAAAGAAATTAATTGGACAGTTAAAAATATATAGAAAAAATTAGCCGGGCATGGTGGCGCATGCCTGTAGTCCCAGTTACTTGGGAGGCTGAGGCAGTAGGATCGCTTGAGCCCAGGA